>CANHQG010000080.1:0-121029 GCA_947462335.1 Harmothoe impar
TAGATTATGCATTACACATGTATTTGACAGCATGTAATGCCATTTCCGAACTTTTACTTTGTAGTTCTCTTTAATGTATTATTGATTATTGACATGAACATCACAGGGGTAGGGCTGCATAATTGGGGGACAATGAAGAGACACAAGGTTACATATAGACTAAATAACAGATACGCTGCCACTTTAAGTTCAATGATGGAAGATTACAGTTGATTGTACTTTGATACCAAGATTAGAGCATTTTTTCCTTAATGTAAGATATCTCATCTCAGGCCTACTAAACTTCCACACGGGTGAAATGTAGTCCACACAGGTGTAGTGTCATGCAGAGGTATACGTTTGTCGACGCAGTACAATTGGATTTACTTCTGGATCAAAATCTGGAATCCCCAGGACCAACTCAACTGCAGCATTAGCATGACGACTGAGTGGTAAGAGTGACTGATTATAGTTTACTTTGACATACATCTGATAATTCCAGGACTTGTTGAAAGCAACGTTGATATATGGTAGGCGTTGACATTTTCACAATGGGCCACCCTGGGCCTTTAGCCTTGTTGCCGTGGCTAACTATGGGCAATCTTATGGTGAATAAGATCTTATGATGAACTGGCCATATGATAAAAATGCTGGGTCTGGGTTTGGGTTTGGGATTACTTTCTCAGACCAATGCTACATGCTAAAGTATTCTCTGGGAAAGCTGTCCTCCTGACATATAACATTATGATTTAAGGGATGTGTCTATTGGCAGTCATTAGGATATCAAAGCCAAATATGGTGAGGACATGAAAAAACATAAGACAAAAATATAAGCTCTGTAGCTTGCAAAACGTCCTGCTGATGACAGGACTCATTACTTACAATTTCCAATGCATCTGCAAAGAGGCAGATAAAGACATACACACATAGTGAAATGAAAGATATACCAAGTATGTACCTAATGTAGTTGTCCGCTATCATTTCATAAAGAAAGAAACAAGGCCAGATTTAGAAACAAGTTGTCAATATATATATATATATATATATATATATATATATATATATATATATATATATATATATACATGTATATATGTATATATATATATATTTATTATACGATCTTGGCTCTGATCGTGCTTTTTAGGTGATATTCCCGTTCTGATATTCCTGCATACCGCACACTTGGCAAGGTGAAATCGTGCTGATATTCTGGATATCAGAACGATTTGTAATGAGTTACCGGATATCAGAACGATTCGGTCGGAACTCTCGACAGCCATAAAATCCGAGGATTCATGGAGACTCGAACACGCTACATCAAGACTTGAAGTCCGACGTGCTAACCACCACGCCGTGGCGGCGCTGGTAGGGGGAGGTGGCGAAACAAGGAGTCTACAGGCGGATTTCCAGCCCTGTAGGACCATTATTTACCGAGTTACAGAAGGCATTTTTTGGTATAATTTCTTTGAAAATCAATATTTTTTTCTAATTTCTTTTTTACCATAAAGGTAGTAGTTGGACTTAACTTACCTATTCGTTAAAATAATTATCAGTATTTTTTTTCACATACATATTGGCACTTTAAAATTGATACGTTTCCACCCGACCTCTCTCAGGATTGAACCGGGGACCCCTGGCGTGTGAGCCATAAGCGCTAACCGCTCGGCCACAGCAGACATGGTACAAAGCAGGGGAAACGCTGGTTAGGTTCTAGTCTATCTAACGAATGCGCCCCGCGCTCAGGTACCAAAGCTTTTTTGTATCGCGTCCTCTCATTGGCTGTCCCGTTTTAACTCCACCAATCAGCGAGCAGGGTTGGTGGGATGTCAAAACAACATGGCGCTACTGGTGTACGAGTGATATTCAGTCAATAATCCTTCAAAATGGCGAAATTAGGACGTTTTAAAGGTAAATAAGGACATATGAATCGAAATATCGTATAATAAACCTAATAATATATGAATATGACCGCACTCGGGCTGTGTATACATGAATAACAACCTCGGGGCTACGCCCCTCGGTCGTTATTCATCAATACACAACCCTAGATCGGTCATATTCATATATTATTGGTTAAATATATATATATATATATATATATATATATATATATATATATATACATAAATAATCGTTATTTAACAGCAGACAGATATTAGACAGAGAACTGATAAGATCACAGTCTATGGGGTGAATTAGGATATGGCTTCACGGCAGGTTCTACTCCAACAGGTTTTACTGCTGTACCAAACTGAAACAATTAGATGTATGGACTATAGCCCAAAGTCCAAGGTAACAGGAACCTTTGTTAAAATGGTATCGCACCTCGACAGCCAGTATTTTGCCACTATTTCACCTGTTTCTACAGCGAAATAGATGCAAAATGAGGGCGTCAGGGGCGCGATACCATTTTATCGCAAATTTGTGTTGCCGTGGGTGAGAACAACCAGTATATGGGGAGCCACACTTTATAAATACTTCATGCTCAAGTGGAAAAAAGACTTGCTAAGGCTATACAAACATTGTCCCGATTTAGGTCGGTGTGTGGACAGGCACTGGTGGTGTCTGCTGCCGGCGTGAGGACCGCCTCGGGGTCTTGGGCTGCTTCTTCTTGGGCATGGTGTGCGCCGGTGAAGTTTAGCAATAAAATATAAATTATAAAAGACAGCGGGTCCGTGTGGGACGCGTCAGTAATGTGATACCTGGGCAGCGGTGTCAGGCAGAGTGGCGGAGGGCGCGGGGAGGGCGCGGGGAGTGCGCGGGTATAGGTGAGGAGATGCCACTCTGCGGGATAGGGGTGGCCGGTGTAGGTGGGTACCACTAGTGGTGTACAGAGTGAGGGGTGACAGGTAGGGGTTTCCCGGGCTGGAGGGCTGGGTGAGAGCCATACGGAAACTAATTCCAGGACTTGTTGAAAGCAACGTTGATATATGGTAGGCGTTGACATTTTCACAATGGGCCACCCTGGGCCTTTAGCCTTGTTGCCGTGGCTAACTATGGGCAATCTTATGGTGAATAAGATCTTATGATGAACTGGCTATATGATAAAAGTGCTGGGTCTGGGTTTGGGTTTGGGATTACTTTCTCAGACCAATGCTACATGCTCTGGGAAAGCTGTCCTCCTGACATATAACATTACACATTTAAGGGATGTGTCTCTTATTGGCAGTCATTAGGATATCAAAGCCAAATATGGTGAGGACATGAATAAACATAAGTCAAAAATATAAGCTCTGTAGCTTGCAAAACGTCCTGTTGATGACAGAACTCATACTTACAATTCCCAATGCATCTGCAAAGAGGCAGATAAAGACATACACACATAGGGGGTGAAATGAAAGATATACCAAGTATGTACCTAATGTAGTTGTCCGCTATCATTTCCTAAAGAAAGAAACAAGGCCAGATTTAGAAACAAGTTGTCAATATATATATATATATACATAAATAATCTTTATTTAACAGTAGACAGATATTAGACAGAGAACTGATAAAATCACAGTCTATGGGGTGAATTAGGATATGGCTTCACACAGGCAGGTTCCACTCCAACAGGTTTTACTGCTGTACCAAACTGAAACAATTAGATGTATGGACTATAGCCAAGGTAACAGGAACCTTTGTTAAAATGGTATCGCACCTCGACCGCCAGTATTTTGCCACTATTTCACCTGTTTCTACAGCGAAATAAATGTAAAATGAGGGCGTCAGGGGCGCGATACCATTTTATCGCAAATTTGTGTTGCCGTGGGTGAGAACAACCAGTATATGGGGAGCTACACTCCCGAGTGACCATACACGTCCATGGCCTGTATGTTGTCACTCACAATTCACTATATGCATCATGGGTAGCACCTGAAAGTAGTGCCTTGAATTTTAATAGGGTATTGGATTGGAGAGGAGGGAGGGTGTCTTGAGCAGCAGGCAATCAGGCCTGACCTAGTAATAACCTTCAGTTTCAGAGTAGTACTCAGCAGTGACACAGCCCAGTCAATAGGGTGAGGAGTAGGGTAGAGTGCAGTGGCTATTGACAACCTGTACATATGTGCCAGGTATTGGAAATACATGGAGGGCAAGTGGTAATTTGGGGGAGGGGGTTGGCCCATGGATCTATGCATATCATTAACCGCTAGCGGTTAGTTACCCACAATACACAGAGTGAATTGTCGGTGTGAAGAAACAACATCATTTCTACACACTGATAGGGAGTATGGTGGGGAGCCTGTGTTCAAAAGCACAACAGATATCTAGGATCGCTGTTGCGACTGGTTTACCAGTCCACACTGTACCGAAGCACAGTACAGCTAACTGTTATTTGAGATACAGTACTTCACCGTACCACTTTACATGTATATCACTGTTTACTCATTTACAGCAAAAACACTGTATTATTTTACTGTGTATGTATCTATGGATATACTCTGGTCGTTTAAAACTTTTGCTTTTGATTGGGACCATATCCCATGAAGCCGCAGGCTGAGTGGGATATGCCCCAGCCCCATGAGTGAAATACGGCAGAGAGTTCTTAATGAAGTTGGCATTTGCATTTATTTTTTGGTTTGAAGCCATTTAATGAGGAAAAATATAGTTAATAGTAAATCTTTCAAAAAAATAAAGCATGTCATTTTTACGTAGACAGTCTTTTCTGTGGTAATTTGCAAAGATTAAGTATCATAAAATATGTAATGGTGACATTGAAATTTTGCAGTTGCAACTTCTTAACATTCTATTAAACATTGATGCAATGATAGCGGGCAGTTTCACGAATGATTGTAATATATGCTCTCCCCTACAATGGATTGAAAATGTAAAGATAACAAAAGTCTAGATATGACTAAAGCTGGGGCTTCATTATCCGATTGTGTCCTGAAATCGGGGCTATTCTCACAAATCGGGCTCAAACCAAAGAATCATACACATACATACTGTAGGTATGCAGGTACTCTAGACCCTGCCATAGGTTTATGCTTTTGAACATGTTTATGTTTATAAATACTTCATGCTCAAGTGGAAAAAAGACTTGCTAAGGCTATACAAACATTGTCCCGATTTAGGTCCCACACGCTTTTCTATACAGCATCTCATATTAATAGATTATTGTCAAGAGACACCTGTTGTACCCTGAGTATCTCTGATATAGCAAGGTTGGACTGGTAGGGGAGGGAGTTGTATGTGTGAACGGACATATTATAGTATGATTTCACTATAATGGTAGCACTATAGTCCTGTCAATATAATGACATGCTTACTGCACAAAGCAGAAATATCCTATATAATATGACCTAGTTATCATAAATACAAATACAAAGCAATACTGGAAGTATATCAATAGTAAAGTTAATCCCAAATGCAAAAACCAAACGTACAACCTCAAATGATACAGTTTTGATAATAATAATACATTAATAAGCAAGGGCTAAAAGTACAGGTTGGAGTACAGGTACAGGTTATATTTGGCTAAGAATGTATAAGACTATATGGACCCATCAACTCCTGAAGTGTGTGGTCCCATGTAATAAGCATAAGGGCACAGGGTCTCAAGATAAGGTAATTACACAGTGATGTAATTCTTCTTCATGCAATTCCTACTTATTATTCACACACCTTCTTATCAATGAGGGAGGATTATCATATTTATATTTACATAGCTTTTATCTATATATCCATTCTCCCGACACATCCTACACGTTGGTGTAGATGGGCACCTACACGTCCAAAATGTCTAGCCTACGAGTTTAGTGGGGTGTTTCAAGTAACAAGCGTAATCGTAGAATAAGTGTTTCTATAGGAGGATTTAATTGTATATATCCAGTAAGACCGACATTTGGTTGTATCAATTGTATAATGCTTATAAAAAGTGTTTTACTACAAAGGACTACAACCAAGATGTTAAGACAGGTTCTTTGGCCTACAATCTAGATACAACTATTGTATGAGTGTTTCACAATGCATATTACCATGCCCGCTAATATTTTCCTTATAGATTTTTTCAAGTTTTTTTCATATAATATATGTGTCATACTACACATAAGAATCCCTGCAAATATCTGTTTATTCAGGATGAAAATAAACTGGTAATACTTATTTAAACAACACTTATGTTGACCCTATGTGACCATGGGGAGAGTATTTAATATTAATGCTACATGGTTATTAAGATCGACTTACTTTTACCAAATGTTAGTCTTAAGTTGGTGTTTCACAAGCCACATTTTTATCTCCAATTGTATCTAGGTATATAACCATAGATACAATTGAAACTTGTGAAACACCAAGTTAAAATTAACATTGGGTGATAGTAAGTTGGTCTTAGAAAACATGTTAAATTTATTTATCTATTTTCTCCTTGTGAAACACCCCACTGTACTTGCAGTACACGTCCATATATTAACTTCTCTAATAAAATGCCATAGCCTTTTGGATTGTGCGCTAACAATATATTAGAATAGTCATTAGCAAAATGATAACTCGAAAATCATCAGGAGTGTGTATGCAGTAATACAATAATTATTTTGATTGTGATCACCCTCCTGCTATATCCATAGCCGCCGACCTTTACTCGAAAATATTTTATTTAGCTCATGATGAGGAACCTATTTATATAATTTATATAAATGTAACTATTCAACATCAATATATTGAAACATTGAATGATATTATCTGCATGTACATTCAAATTAGGCAAAAAAAGGTGTATTTTAGGTTACCCGATCCTACCTTGCGAAAGAGGGCCGACCCTAGAAATTGTTATCCAATTTTGAAAAAATATTTATATTTCTAGTAAATTTTGGCTATTTCAGAGAATGGGTGCTAAAGTTTGCAAGTACATTTTTGGCTTCTTTTCCCGCCAAAGTAGAAAATGAATTTAAACAATAATCTGACCTACCCTACCTAGATTTTCAGACCATGTAACCCGAAACACACTTATTTTTTGCCTGATAAAGAAACTCTCTGGAGAGATGATGACTAACATTCAAGTACTTTAGTTAGATAGTTATATAGGGTAAATAAATAAAGAAGGACTGGGCGGCAGAGCGGTATTGCCGCAGCCCAGATTCTAGTTGTATGCTATTCAACATACTATACTGGAAGTAACCTTAATAAAAAAAACAATTTAACTAGATATCTTCTACAGTTATCTTGAAAAAGTCACGACACAGAGATATACAGAACCGAGGGCATCATATTCCATGTAAAACATGTATTATACCTACTATGAATTATATCAAAATTCGACTACATATGAAGGGCATCGGACAGAAGTAGGGTGCCCGCCCCAGTGTTCGTATCTTTTTGCTAGAAACGAATACACATATATTGTCTAGGTATAGATTATGATGGTGATTCTACTGATAAGCATTCATCTCTTTGCTAAAGCTCATCTCATTATGATGTGTAATTGTCTGACACAAATTTATAACCTGATGTTTGACACTTACAGTATGATAACCATTATAAATGTAATATCAACCATTTTTTGCATACATTATAGTCTTATGATGCAATGTCGTTGCTTAAAACACTGGCCATGGGATATTCACCAAGCTGAACAAGCTCTTTTTCATGTCGAGTATAAAGAATAACGGGATTGGCATTGTCTTTTACCATCTCATATTAAAAAATATATATAAGAAATTCCGGTCAATGTTATCAAACCCCTATATGTCTTCTCTTTTATCCATTTAATCATTCAAAACATCTAAATAGATTGAACATGAAATATATTCTGTGTGCCTTTATACATGTGGTAAAATTTGACACGGGCGACACGGCGACACAGCCCTTTTAAAAATTGATGTGGCCGACACGGCTCTTTTAAAAATCCACGGACACAGGCAGTTTAATAATACCCTAGCATATTACTGGTTTTCAAGTTCAGCTGCCTTTAGTTTCTTTATTGATGCCCTCAACCTCAGCTGCTCCCCTATGACTAACCCCATTAGGACGATGTCCTGGTTCTGCAGCTCCCTCAGGTCGTTCAGAGTCAGAATCATCTCGTCCTGTAGCCGCCTACAAGTCCCCTCAGACATGTTGTTAGCCACCAGCCACGCCTCCATCTCTGTACACTCTGAGAGAGACGTTAATTTATATTTATTAGGTATCTGTTAAACCTGTGGGAGGGTCAGAATCGGCAGACCATAAATATTCCATGAGAACATATGGAATGAGTATGAACGTGATAAATAATGGTATTCTTTTGGTGTCCTATAGCACTGATGGCATCAATGCAAATGGCAGACAGATTTATGATAACGTTTATCATAATTACAGAGAGAAAGTATAGTGGATGGATGAAAAAAAAGTGCTTCAATTGGTTAATGATTTTTTTAGAAACAACTATAGAGCCCTCTTATCCCTATCTCTCAAATGGCCAATTTGTTACAAATATCTGTGAGAAAGGAGTATGACATGTACGAACATTTCGCAAGTTTTACATTTTAGGAGGGCCCCACATCTTAACAGTGTAGGGTCCAAATGGTTTTAACCCTTTCATATTACACACGTTTGTAAAATGTACATACCTCTGGTGTTAAACCGCAGTTTCTCATAACTTTCAGAAGGAAGACATTGGCTACTGGTTGCTGTCGATTAACAAGAAAAATGGAAATTACTTTTACTTTTTTAATGAATACATGTATGAACATACTAAATGTAATGTAGTTCTGGAAATCTGTTGGTTGCATCTGGCTCACGTGTTAGACACGAGTAGTAGTTTTATGGAGTTTTACATTCTCTCCTGGACACTGCATGTGATTCCCCTTCAATATGTAAGAATCCTACCAGACAGTGACATTTACCAATGGTTGATCGTTCTAGATGAGGTTTTGATGGACCTAAGGTTAAATCTATGTTGCGGGCAGATCAAAAAAAAAACTACCAGTATTTATAAGTGAGAAGCAACATACCTAATGTGCGGGTTGTTGTGCTGAGATCAGCGACGTCTGCACCCTCCACATCCTCTCCATCACTGTTATTACCTTTATAGTGAAAGCGCAAATGTTAATTTGTTTATAGAATACAACAGTGACATCTGTTTATACACGAAACCCTGTAGTGCACGTTTTTCTTCATGTTTTAAATCAATAGATGCAATAAAAAACGCAAAGGGAGCACTTTGACTGGTCAATTCACTCAATTCCTAGACGTTTTTCTACACTTTCCTAATACCCCAAATAACGAGCAGGAACTTGATGACCATTTTTGCCAAACTTAAGGCCTCGGTTCTGCATAAGATGTGAGGAGTAGATGTGAATCAAATTTACCTAGAAACTCAAAGGTAATATCACCTTAGCTTAAATTCGGACCCTTTTTCAGGAGATGGGAGGAAATACCGAAATACAGGTTAAAGGGTGTCAAGTGCATGATGTGTCATCAGTTGATATAATACATGCCTACCACGACACCATACATTGATTTTACTATCAGATCCTTCTTGTTATAGATAAGTCTATCTAAGTAACCTACTAATGATGGTGAGATAACTTCTGACACTTGTAGTCGGTGTATCCGGGCCGCACTTACCTGTTGTAGATAAATGTGTAGGAGAACATGTTAATGCTTGTTTCAAGTTGACACTTGAGAAATTGATTATACTAAATAGAGATTAGTCGGGAACCAGGCTTCTTTATACTGCAAATACGGGATATCTCTTTTGCGTGTGCGGACAAACACTCTGAGCGTAATTTTTAAAATCGATAATCTTAACAGTACTCACTAAATATCTATGGCTAAGGACAGTATCACTAGGGGTGTTGTTTTTTCTAAGTTGTATTAGATGACCTCCCCCCACCCCCCAGCAGTATAACTCCCAACCTAAGCAAAAAAGTGCTTTATTTCGAAAAGAGAAAAAAGAGGGGGAAAAGGTGTCTCAGGGTACATGCTGTGAAAATCTAGGCTAGGTAGGTCAGATTCTTTTTTTTATGTGTCACAGAAATATATAAACTTATAGTATGGCCATCTGATGGAAACAGTCAGTACTTGAAAAGAACCTCAATTTAATCTTATTTTGAAATGATCTTAAATATTTATTGAGTACTGTTAAGATTATTGTTTTTTAGGGTTGTTGATCTAAGATTAAGATTGCATTCAGAATGTTTGGCTGCACACCCAGGACAGCGATTATACTAAACAGAAATTGGTCTGGGACCAGGATTCTTTCACCCACCTGTCTTGATCTTGTCACCCGCACTTTTCCAGTTGTTCTTACTGTCCACATTGGCGTCTCCAGCTGTCGTTGCACTGCCTTCATATGTTATAAAAAGGAGCAGAAATAATACTTTATTCAACATAATTAGACTTCACATTCCCATAAGGGCATCCTATGTTTTGCTGAATTTTTATATTAGATATGAAGTCGATTTCCGGGACATAGTTTGACTATTACTTATTGTTTTCTGAGATTGCATATCCTTAAAATATGTGTTAAGGCAATTTTGCGCTAATCACTTTCTAAAGGAAGAGTAGGTTTATTTCTGTGTCACAAAATTATATGGTATTGCTTTACTACTAGTAGGTGTGGTCCAGTGGATTAATGGTTTGAATCTACAGAGGTTAGCAACAAAACATTTAGGGTAAATTTACTTGCAACCAGTGTATTATGTCGCTGCTTCTGGACAATTGCAATCAGTTGTTTATTGATAGACATGCACAGGCACATCATTTAAAACTATCAATAGTAAATATTCATGTTTCATCATGACATTATAGTTCATCATTTCTGAGGGTTTTTAAACTATATTTTTTTTAAACTATATTTTTTTAATCTTGATATAATGATTCTGAAGGCACCAACTGCAGAAAAACTAGAAATCATACCTGTCCAACGTAGGTATCCCTCCTCGTCTTCATCTCCGTACCCAACTGTAGATGTTGATCTTGCGCTAGCACCAAGGGTGGCTGAAATGAATTCCATGTATCATCAATCATTCTGCTGTGGCAGATCCATCGGCCGCGTGTCCATTAGACCAATCAAATTTCACTAGGTGAATCTCTTTTCAGTATATCTACATGTATTAGACAGAATTGGGACATAAATGTTAAAAAGGTATCCAGTAATCTTACCTTTCTTGTTCTTGACATTAGGTGACTTGAAGCTGCCTATACTTTCCACACTGGCACTGGGACCTTTTTTCCTCTTGCCTTTAGGTAGATGGAAAGAGGCATGGATTGTTATAATGAAAAAGAAAACAAGGGACAAAACATGATATAATAAATAACACTGTACAACAAATTTTCAAAAATTGAAAAAAAACGGGACCAGACTCAATTGTTCTTATGTATTTTGACCGGGGGAATTCAAAAATAGCACTCAAAATTGTCTGGTAAGTCTCAGTTTTCAGATTTTCACATGGTCTTATTTGTATACCCAGTTAGAGCTTATATATACACTATTTATTCAAAAAGTAAGAAAATGCATCTTTTCATGTAAAACTCATTTTTAACTAGTTATATTATTAATATATTACTGATCTGTTATAGAAATAAATATTCTTTGTGAAAAAATAGGTCCAAAATAACACTTTGAAACATATTACTAGTGCTTAAAAAGGTCGCCTTGTCTTCCTATGGTATTCCCCATAAGGACCACCTCTGACCATATTCCTGCAATGTACCTGGCTAATGCTTTGTGTAAAATTAGGTTTTATGGTCAATTATCCTCATACAAGGATACCTTTTAATAGAAAATTGGTTCTGAAAGGAATTTGCAAGGCCTGTTTTGAGGTTTGCGATATTGATGACATTTCCAATATTCTAGAGCCAATTTCCAATATTTTGACTGTGTCAATGGCTACCATAGTAACCAGAAACTGGCCTTTGTACCATTTTTGTCTAAAAAAACATTATAGATATAGAATTTTAATCCTAAAGATGTAACACCAATGATCTATCATTGTATTCTGCATAAAGGGTTATCCAAGCAATTTTCTGTCTATTTATTACTCTTCTTGGGATTCTGGCACTGCTGGGGGCTAAAAACAGTAATAATAGCTCTTGTCAGAACGGGTCACAATCCTGATCTTAGTAGCTTAAAAAAATGTAATATCGCTTTGGGATGAATCTATATATTTTATGGTATTTTTTCAATTAATATCGGTAAAATATCACTAATTTAGCTTCATATCAGTGTAGAATCCTGTTTTTTATGGCATGTTACCACTACATGTGCTTCAGAGTCATGTCATCTCTGCCAGGCAAGGAAAATTGACAATTTTTTAATGATTGCTGTCCCTGCTGTATATTGGTCGGACCATATATTCAGTAGTAGACCGACAAATAATCATGGTTGGAATATCTTGGAACTGAGACTTGTGAGGCATTTTTTTCTATCATTTTTGGATTCAGTGACCTCAAATTAGTCTAGTCAGGTAGGTCTGCCCCCGTGTTTTTTTTCATCGTTTCACAGTGTAATAATTGATACATAATGTATAATATATCAAATCCAAGCAATATATCTAATGCATTATAATGTAAATGGAAAGTGAACCTGTCATAGGCAGGTAGCCATCGTCCTCCTCAGAATCTGAACTTGGAGGGCTAGCACCAGGGGTGGCTGAAACATAGAGCTGGTGATTAATTACATCTACCGTAAAACCCCGCCTATAAACCGAATATTTTTGGGCAATTTTATTTTCTATAAGCCGAATTTTCCCCTTCAAACTCACATTCGGCTTATAGACAGGGTTTTGTCAGAGGATATTTGAAAAAATAGTGTAGAAAGGGTACGAAACCTTAGTCAGTAATTTTAGTAAATATTAAGGCATTTTTCCGTGAAGCATACATGCTAAACCAGTGGCACATGAGATTTCAATTAAATAAAAGATCAAAATTCATTTTAAAACCTTTTTTTTGGTAGGGTTAGGGTGGTGGCAAGGGAGTCCCTAACACCCTAAAAATTCCATTCGGCTTATAGGCGGGGTTCTCTTAAATGTTAAAATGATTTCATATAAGCCGAATTTTTGTCCCTAAACTCACATTCGACTTAAAGGCGGGCTTTTACAGTATATTGAATAGAATTAGAGTTCGCTGGAATTCTATAGAAGCAATATTTCATAACTAGATTCATAAATATCCGATGCACAACCAGATTACACCACCCCGACCCTACATTAGTAAATAAAAGAGAACTCACAACATGCATAGCAGTTTCTAGTTACAGGTAACTATTTAACACCACAAACTCCCAGAATCCAGTTCTAACAGTGATGTTTTTCTGTAAACCAATACCTAAGAACTATATGTGTACAGTGTGACATCTACCAAGCAAGAGGGGCATCAACTATGATCTAGGAATATAGTTGGTTGTGTTATTCATGCCATGTGATACGTCTCAAGAAAATATGTATTTGAAAATGATATAAAGATTTGTTAAAGCGTTGTTACCTTCAATATTGACCATTGATACAAGTGCACTTGGTCCAGCTAGAATCAGAAAAACGGTACATTTCAATTATGAATGAAAATCCCTTTATCATAACATATGTATCAATTTGTTTTATAGATTTGTATTAAGGAAATAACAGCATAGTAGGTTCAATACCCTACAGCTGGTAACCAAACTATGTCCAACACCGCTCTTCCGCTCGGGCCTTCTTTAATGCCTGTCTGACTGATATATGGAAATATTGTGCAATGGCGACGATCCAGTAATATAATCATTACACCTGTAATATAATATACAATATATTTTTAAGAGGGAGGGGGAAAAGGGGGGGGTAAGGGGTGGTGTTGCCATATAACATATATGTCAAACTAATACAGTTTTATTCTAGTCAGTACAGTACAGTAATATCATCACTTATTGTCGAAAAAAATAGGACAAATATGCTACATTTCCCATCACTATATCGTTTACATTGTTGACAAACCTTCGCAAGAACGCTATAAATAAGTGACTCAGCCAAGTTGAGATGACATTTACATTAAATCCTACAAAAGTATAGTAAATAGACAAATTGTCTAATTTTAATAAGTAATACCCTTCTTTTCACAACACAACCTTGCTATGTTTATAAACATTGTAAAATAATTCCCACTTCAGTGATACCCTTAAAAACTCTCATCATCAAAATGATGCAATACAAAGAAATGACCCTTCCAAGGTCCAACAGACAATCCTATACTATAGCGTAAAGTGATAACCATGACATGTTATTTCATAAATAAATTTTACTTTTTGACATCATCGGAGGAGTGTGTAATATTACATGAGATGTGTCAATAAACCTATTTTCTTAAATGCTATATACTGGGCTTTTCGGTGGTGGTTGAGGGAGTAATGAGGGAATGGATACTGGTGTAAAAGGCTGGTGTCTGAGCCTTAATTTAGACATTTAAATGCAAAGTGGGGGATCATTATGAGTGCCAGTTAGAACTGAACACTTGGATCTATCATATAGCGCTTAGGATGTATTTATTTTATTTTACTTTTAAACAGTTTTAATGTGATATCTAGATTAAATTTAATGTGATATCTAGATTTATTAAAGTCCCGGCAACCCTGCCTGACCCCTATTTATGGCTTCTCTATATAACTATAATCAGGTATGAGCTGTTCTAGTAAACTTCCGGCTGTCTATATATGCAATGTATATCTTTACCCTAACACTACGTTATTCCCTTACCTCTGGCAGTCACAGGGGGTGGAACGGAGATCTGATCTAGCTGTATTTCGTGTTCGTGGAGGTCGTAGTAGTCTGAGTATTCAGGCTCTGTAACATTGAACAAACATCACATTTAAGAATATATATATATATATATATATATATATATATATATATATATATATATATATATATATATATATATATATATATATATATATTGGGAAATATTCAAATGAACCTCAGAAACACCACCTTTTGCACCATTAATATATTAAGTAAATCTGTGTGGGGCGTTTGGTTAAAATCCCTGACAAATATACAACCTTCCATAGTATAAATTTACTCAGTGAATATCTAAATACCGCACTCAAAGACCAGATTTATCACCATTGAGATATTGCGTGAAGAGGATACCACACAAAAGCAGAAACTGTGACTGCATTCACCTTTGAGTCTAGACTTCCCTCTTTTGTAGTAGCAATAAATACTCAGCCCAAGCACAGCGACAGCACAGACAGAACCGGTTGTGGCGTAGGCACCGACTGTAGGTGAGGATTCTATGAAGTGCAAGATACCTCTTTAATTATTCACTTTCAGTCAAGAAGAATTAGTTATATCGTATATCGTACTTCTTTTGACCATTTGCTAATACATTATTTTATAGTACCATAAATTCCTGCATATAACCCGCACCTCGCATATAACCCGCCCCATTTGAGAAAACACTATAGCCCGCACCTGGGGCGTAAAAATCGCCGTTTTAGTAGTGAACTATATTTACAAAACCCCTCGTATTACCCGCACCTAGACCGTGAGCATATTGTATAACCCGCACTGGAATATTGGTTCATGTTTAACCCGCGGGTTATACGCTGGAATTTATGGTATTTCCAGTTTGGGTAGCAGGAAGTAGACACTGTAATGGTCCTCATGACTCAATTTCATGTTTCGAATAACGTAATAGATTAAATGGACAGTGGGAATATGAATTATGGGTAAATGATTTTTCTCTTTTCTATTAGTTTATCATAAGTACCGGCGTATAAACCTAGTATTGCTTACTACAAAAGCTATTCATGTACGAGTGTCATTTATAAACTTTTGAAGTGCAGGCAATCGTCCATGCCTACACATGTTCAATATGATAAATGAAAAACAATCAGTAAAATATATCTATTCAATATCTCACCCGGTAGGAGTACAGTGATGGTGTAGGTGTCAGACTGCAGCGCCCCATGCGGTGGTTGGTAGGTACAGGTTACTACCACATCCCTGAGCTGCTCTGTGACGTGCAGGGTGGTGTTGGTGAGCAGCTCCCTGGTACCGTCCTCCCTCTCCCACACTGAGGCTGGTACCAGGTCCTGTCCTATTGTAAGCTGTAGGGAGGTGTTGGCAGCCGTGGTACGGGGCACATGGCAGGTAATCGGTATGGAGGTACCTACTGGGTAAGGGCCTGGTGGTATGGTGAACGTCATGTTACCTGTAACTGTATCATCATAAAATGTCAGCAAAAAGGAATAATTTTATTTTAATTTCGAAAAGAATCCACTGAGCATTACCTCAAACCCCACATTATGATCTATAATGCCTAAAATGGGTGTGTTGAAACTTTTTTTTAAAGAAAAACACCTTATCAGACTTTTGCTAATTGCACTGAATCTTCGCCAAGTGTTAACAAGTGATCAGTTTATTATGTTGAACTTACTATAAGTTAAAGTTGTTCTATAGTTTCATTGAAAATTACCATTATTTCAACATATATACTTTACTTTAAGGGCCCGTACTCTCCACAACAATCCTATTACAAACCAGGCTACCACCTGGTATGCAAGACCAAATCTGTATTTGCCCTGCTGAGATTAGACATAAGAAGATAAATCTATGGTGAATCATCATAATCCAAACCATGTTAGCACATAACAAGTATTCCCTATGAAATGGCTGATATTTACGATGGTTCATTGTATTCAGATAACAGTGAAACAATATTGAGTTTTACAGGGTAAACCCATAAAAAGTATGTATTTATTTCATGGTGAATACGGCACTCCCATTGACTTAACCAAGGAAGGCCGTATTTAAGACCCCCCGTGAAATAACCATCGCCCGTATTTCACAGCTTTTAAAATCATTGAAATTGATGATTCAAACACTATAAAATTGCTTTTTCAGACCAATTAAGTGGAATTTTAACAAATATTGTTAATTATGACATGAAATAAACACAAAGGAGCACTTGTATAGTTCCCCAATGAGGGTTATTTCACTCGGCTTCGCCTCGTGAAATAACCCTCAGTGGGGAACCAAACTCGTGAACCTTTGTCTATTTATTTTACAGTGTGTTATTGCTGAATGATGTATTTTCCATAAAGCAACATTAGCAGAAATAGCGTATTTACCGTACACCCTGACAGTGAAGAGACATCTTGTTATGAGTTCACCCTCATCATTAAATTGGTCTCCGACGTATTGTCCCTCATCGTCAATAGTCATGTTGTGTACTACTAATGTGTGGTTGTATACGGAGAACCGGCCGTGTGTTGTGTTGACAAACTGCACTGTCTCCCCCTGCTCTTTATATACAGCCCATGTAACAGGCTGGATTCCTACAGCTACTGGACATGTTAAAACGTGACTTTTACCCTCAGCCACGTCCACTGTGTGGTGTGTCTCAGCTGAAAACAGATGAAAGTACACAGATTTGTTAAGCAGTTTGAAATTGAATGTTTTAGAATTTTGGTTATAAGCGTTCCAGTGTTGGCAAAAAACTGATTGGATCTATCTGGAACCGAACCCTGATCTTTTGGACTATTGGGTCAAGATACTGGACACTGACCTTCCAAATTACTGCCACCTAGGGCCCCTACACTATTCAACAAATCGTATTTCATTGCTGATATAAAGTATTGAGAGTTGCATATAGCCTTATTTATTTGCCTTCCATGTTTTAGTGTATTATATATGAGGGACATATCAAAAAATATATAAGGTACTTACCTGCTGAAGATGGCCCTGAATACAGGGTCATTAAGATGTACACCAAAACTAATTTACTCATATTTCTAACCTTTCTCCATCCTTTCCTGGGTGAGAACTGACTAAACTGTGTTCCATGATTCAGTATCAAACCCATATACTAATATCAGCATCTACCAGCATATTGGTCAGATTCTACAGACATGTTTGTGAGGTATTATTTGCATATACGATTGAACAAAGATGAAGTGATGAACCATCGTATAAGGCCCCCTATTGTAAACAATAGTTTGTCCCGCCACTAGGTTCCTGCTTCCATATATCTGTACGCATCAGATTTCCCAGGCACTTACGCGGGTGAGACACAGTTGGCAAATAGAGATAAGACAAGTAGATACATGCTGAGGTCCATACACAGGTCTGTAAACATAGGGCAGTGTGTGAAAGTAATCTTACAATGATTGCCCAACAGATTATGCCATTATTTACAATGTATTAAATCAATTGTGACTCAATTACCTATTGCAAAAGTGGTAGTCTCTAATACTACCTTTTATTGTGATGTCCCCCCCCCCGCCTACTTTACACCTACAGTTTGGGCACTTTCATTTTCAGATGGCGCTGTTATCTATCTTGGTCATATCCTTGCTCTGTTTCTGGACAACAACATTGACACGACCTGCCTATTCATCATGTAAGCTTTGTAGTTGAGGCCAGACTTTTTGTCTTATTCTTTGTAATATGGACACCTTGAAAAAAATTTAGGTTTACTACCTAAAGTCTTTAATGATAGTCCAATTTACATTGCCATTGTATAAACCGTATTTCACCGTGTATCAACCTGCCCTGTGTATAAGCCTGGAAATTTTAGACCTTATATTTCAGGCCATAACTCCACTTCTACTTGAAAATATTTGATAATTTCTTCGGCTATGTAACCCCTATTTATCCCTTCATGTCCATAGCAATTGTAAAGAGAGGTACGGCTTTAAGTGGTTAGAACATTATTGGAAATGTTACAGTAAATATGTCGGAATAGTAGGTAATTCTGGAAATTGTGAGAAATACAATATATGTCATTTTTTAGTGCCGTGTAGCATCCCGATGTATGATGAGGCGGTGTACAAAGGTATCCTGAGCTCCCAGTACCCGGGCGGTAAACTGAAGCTGACGTGTAAGGACAACTACCATGAAGCCTTTACATCGGTCACTTGTTTGCCCGACAAGACCTGGTCACGCCCAACACCTCCTTGTACATGTGAGTAAACCCTAAATGTGTATGGGTTTCCAGCCCGTCCTATGACCTGTTCATTATTAATTGCAAAGCTCTATTTCCTTAATCTACTGTATCGACTCCTTTTCTCGGGTAGAATTTATTTTGTGTACCTTTTTCATTTGGTGAGGGCAGTTTTTGATTGACTAGGTTTTTGAATGTGAAGCAGTCACTTAACTACTGGACTACAATCGCAGTATAAGTTAATTTCAATAAAGTGCTGGTTATATATCTGAAAAGAGGGTCATATATAATATGTACAGCAATAAAAACACATTGGGTGCCAACTTTTATGAGAACACGAATACCTGACAATGGTATGTTTTGGGCATATATAGATGATTGCAATACTTAACCTTGCTTACTTTCATCTAATATGCTTCCTTTTACAGTGGTGAGATGTCCACAGCCTTTCAACCTCCGACACCAACACCATAACGTCACCACCCTGGGGTATAGAGGTAGCCTGACCCTGTGGTGTTCTGAGGGCTACAGGTACACAGGTACAGCACACAGACAGTGTCAGCGGGACGCCACCTGGTCTGGGACTGATGGGGTCTGTACAGGTATGGAACTACTGTTCTTTGAAAAATGAGGTAGACCCAGATCAACGACAAGTGGTCAATCAAATTCACAAGACTGGTAAACTTTTTGAAGTTCAATATTCACCTCATGTTTAGAAGGAAAACATGTAATTTCATTTTATTTCATTTTAATTGAGTTTGAACCTTCCAAACAGTTTTCAGCTTCGGAAATTTAATCTATCAGATGAACCAACAGTACCTAATATTCTGTATCATGCAGACACAACATCAATGAAAATTACATCACTAATCTGCATGTCATACTTTCCTTATGTTAGAAAAAGAGTGTCCAGCCCTTGATGACCCTGAGCATGGTCGGCTGAATTCCTCTGCTAGGATCTACCAGTCTGTGATCTCTGTGAGGTGTTCAGAAGGATACGTTTACAATGGACCCTGGACTATACACTGCCAGTCTAATCAAACATGGAGCAGGATCATGGGCACATGTAAAGGTCTGTTTTCTACATATTATACTTGAATATGTCTAAATATTTTTGATACAGCCAATCTTGCATGTAGAACGTTATGACTTAAGTAACACACGTCATTTTTAAGAGACGTAACGTAGCAATGTCGCCATGTGACATCGCCACATTGTGTCATCACTGGCATTGTGACGTTACTTGCATATCACTCTCCGAGCAGAGTTTTAGTCTAGATGGCTGAAGAAGTATGGAGCGTTTTGTATATGCTTGGAGAATGTGGAAATATGTATCTTGTCGGCCATTTTGTCAGGCAAGCAAACTTCTTACAGCACTGTGTTGAAAATGGTTATCAGAAGGCATTCATGGGTGTGTCTCACGTAATCAGTCCAATGTGATAGTCTTTGACTGGGTGCATCTCTGACCACTTGCCATCTTTGACCGGGTGCCATTGTTGACCAGCCTGGATTAGGGCAGCTGACGAATAAAACGGGCTACTAATTACTACTTAAAATGTTACAACATCCATTAACCTTTTCAGCCAATTCCTGAATAAACCGTTTTTATTCAAGCCATTTAAAGATGGCACCTGGTCAAAGATGGCACCTGGTCAAAGACTATCACATTGGCCTGATTTTGTGAGACACAGCTTCATAATAAGTTTATTTTAGTGTTGATATGAAGATGAGTGATAGATGTTCAAATTTGCAGAATTTCAATTAGTTTTAAGTAGTTATTTCTTTCTGAAACTGCTGGGAATTGCACATTGAAGCAGTGGATTGAATGCTGCAAATCCCCCATGAATTTCGACCACTGAATAAAGTGCTTGGCAAAGCGTAGCATTCACCTAGGCTCACTTTAAAAAATGGTTGTATGTAACGATGTTTCTTTAAAAAGATAGCACATACTACAGCATTCCTTTTGACCCGCCTCTGCATTAAGCCAAGCAATTGTTTGGTCCTCCGCAAGAATCAGTAAAATGAGTACTCCCTTATGTTCTTCAACTGTGCTACATTAAAGGCATCTTGTGTCACGGAATGCAAACTGTGGCTAATGGCATCCTGTCAGCACAGGCTGCACAGTACCAGGACCATGTGGAGCTGCAGTGTGAGGCTGGGTTCTCTGTGGATGGTCCTAACAAGGTCACGTGTCAGGCTGATGGAACCTACAATGCACAACTAGGGACCTGCAAGGGCAGTGGTAAGTGTTGGATATATCAGCAGTTAAATTATACTCTTTAAGTTAAAATGATTGCACAAAGCATTAATTGCATTTCCCATAGTCCCTCTATAGGTCCATTCATTCTAGATTGAATGTATTCCTATCTGTATACCTGTCTTTTTACTTTATCAACATATTGACTTGGTGCAAATAAAGATTAGCCATTTAAGACACTAATCCCTAACATAATTATTGGTTACCAGATAAGGGCTTACAGAACCTGCTGTACTTGCTACTGCTCCTGCCAGTGCTGCTTGTTATACTGGTAGTATATCTAGTGTGGAGGCATCAAAACAGCAAAGAGCAACACAGGTAACTGGCAATTGAATCTTTTGGTCTGTGATATTAATTGGCCATAATGGACAGAAAGTAAATATTAACAGATAAAGATGAATGCACATATACCCATATGTCAGGCAGGTATACATGGGTTTCCCAGCAAACAAAGATACATTATTTTACACCGAGATAACGTTTTTAACACTATATCATTTTTGTTTATTGGGTTTGTGGGACAAAGGCTTTTTTGTGGGATAAAGACTTTGTGCTTTAACGACAATCTTGTGGGATAAAGGCTTGGTGTCAAAAGTAATAGTTATAATACAGTGACAGTGGTCAGGGCGATTATCTGTTCTCTCTCCTATAGCCTCAGGGATGTGGTGGGCTGTAATATCACCCTCACACCAAGGCCTGCAAGGCTAATTCTATGACTTCTTGATTGCACTGGTCATTGCTATTGTAGCTTTCACCACATTTCTTATTACTGTGTCTCCTGACTTAATGCACCTGTGTGCCTTTGTTACATATAAATTTGAATTATAGACAAACGGTAATCTTTTATTGTTTATATTTTATTTACTGCTGGCAGGGATGAGGCATTACTTCAGGATGAAGAAGGTGGGTACAATGGCTACAATCAATATAGCAGAGTTTAACCATTTAAGGGCAGCTTTACCTATCCGCAGTTCCAATCATTATGCACAGATACCTCTCCTAACTCTACAGTAACCTCTATATTCATGCATTATGTAGATGTTATTGGTTTGATATACTCCTAATAGTTAGTGCATTATTGTAGTTGAAAACACCATATAAACCCTGAAGTAAAATAATGGTTACGCCCGTACAGTCATGAACATATGCTGATAAATTTCCGAGTCACTGCAAAGACTCATGGCTAATGGTAGCTACCAATGTACTTGTGGTAATTGTGTATTTCCAGTTACCTTCAGATTTAAGTTGAGAGAGCCGGTGAAGGAGGGGGAGGACCACCACCGTTTAAAAAAGATTCTTATGAAAGAGGTATATATACCTGAAACTTGGCACTATATGCCTGTCTATACCATGCCGAATAACTTAACCATGTCAATTTAAAAAGGATTAATCTTATCATATGATGGTTTTATATATGTCTGTATATATATATATATATATATATATATATATATATATATATATATATATGTATATATATATATATATATATATATATATATATATAGAGAGAGAGAGAGAGAGAGAGAGAGAGAGAGAGAGAGAGAGAGAGAGAGAGAGAGAGAGAGAGAGAGAGAGAGAGAGAGAGAGAGAGAGATGTATATTTCCTGACATCTTATTCTTCAAGAATAATGTGAGATGATACAATCTCTTCCTATGGACTCTATGGTGACTCTCATTGTGTGGCAGCCTAGGGTGTATGACTCCCTTCACTTTTCTGTTGGAGTCTTGGAATCAGTGCAGATTGACTACAATAGATGAGCCTTCTTGACTCATATTTTGGCTTTCCTCAGTTCAGTGCCTTTCATTATGGTTTTTAAATTAACCCTATTCATCTAATCAAGCCACAATATATATATTTATATGTACCGGTATATATATATTTATATGTATATATATATATATAGTGAACAGCACGTCTGCTCAATCCTAAATTACCCTTCAGTACCCCACATATATAATCATCAAGCACTAGACAAATTTGTCTTGCATAGTAGCATTTGATCCTAGATGCAAGTAAACAGCAGTGCTGCCTGTTGGCATAAACTATGATACCTATTCTATCAGCTTTGTGCAAAACGAAATAATTATCATTTCAGATGACGAAAGCACTTGCTGACTCACACGTAGTTCATCAGGGTATCAGTGTTAAATATTTGCAGTATGTATGTTAGTCTTTACAGACATTATGAATTTGAATACAGAAGTGCAAAATATATCACACTGTATTGAGCTCATACAAGTTTTGCCCTGGTATATATATGTGAGTATGTATATATGTGAGTATATATATATATATATATATATATATATATATATATATATATATATATATATATGTATATATATATATATATAGTGTACATATAAGTTTAGTGCACTCACTCTTTGCTAAATTAATCATAGTCTACATTATTTTTAATTTAACCCACTGGATGTAGAATATTGATGATAGTAATATCAACAAAATCCTCCATATGACCAGCAGGATAGTGAATTTAACAATACAGTTTTCTCTTGTTAAGTTATATCTGTGAATTTGCCACCAAAATTGTATTCCTTGCAGTTTTCAGAAGCGCTTTGTTGTGATTAACATGAAGTGTCGTAACATGGATGAGAGCACACTGAGAGCAGCTCTAGAGAACCTGACAATCGCAACCAAACGAGGGAGGAAGTACACAATAGACAATGAATCAATTGTCATCATTGGTGAGTATGTAATGTGTTATTTCTATTGTTTTATTGTCTTTTAGCAATGCCCAATACTGTGTTAACATTTGTTTATCTGAATCGAATAGCATGCTACACATCCAAACTTATAGTTAGCTCCAAAGGTGTTTTTTTAAAGCGTTTTATTAAGGTATACAGTTATTATGTAAATACATAATCTGCTATATAATATATATTATAATGCCTCCTATATTCCCCATTATTTCATCTGTATATATGCTCATTCTCATTGTAGCAGTATATTTGTTTTCATATTATAGCCGAAATGAAGCTCAGACTAATTAATTGGTTGTACATATTATCATTTCATGAAAAAACACTAAATATTCTTAATAAACAAATTAATATAGATCTAATAACATGTCAGTACACATAACATAATTTCTAATTTATACTTTTCTCCCTAGCCTAGAGTCAGTAAATACAGTTCAGATACTGTCCTTTCAGACCCTGTCGGAGCTGCGGTAGCATCTGAGATATACAAACAGCAACATGTGACAGACCAAACTGTGGACAAGAAGATTGATCTCGACTCCCAGTATGTGAGACTGAGGTTACTTGATGTGCAGAATATGGCTGGTATAAAAAAGAATAACATTCAGATGGAAAACTACCAGGACCGTCCAGATTACTATCAGCTGTACCTTGAGAAATGTGGAGGGACAGATATCGAGGAGGAGGACATGGTAACTGAGAGGGATTTAGGAAGCTGCATTCTTATTCGAGGGAGGGCTGGTATTGGCAAATCTACGACGGTTCAGCAACTCTTCTGGAAATGGGCTCATGGTGAATGGGGGACACAGTTTAAAGCCATTTTCCTCTTGAACATCAGACATTTTCTACACATCCAAACAGAGGTTGACTTGTGGCGCCTTTTGAGTATGTATGCTGTCTATGCTCCATACAATGTAGATGAGTCTTGGCTTGAGGATAATGAAAACTTTCTGTGCATCGTCTTGGGTGAGTTTATATCTTTGTTTGTTTTCAGACAATATCAGTTATTTCAAGTTGATCTGAGAAGAAAGATATCCCCTAAATTATATTTCACTGAGCTTTTAATATAGTTTTGCTTTTGAGAATTTTTCTCTTCAATATCTTATACCTCTGAGAATCTGAAAAGTATTTTAAAAGATCTTTAGCTATTAATTTATGTCATGATAAACAAGACCATACCTGAGAATTGCAAGCTTAGCATCCCTCTGAGTATCATGTAAAACTTACTGTTTGACCTTTCACTGTTAGACGGGATAGACGAAGTGTGGAACTTCAAAAAGAAATGGGATGCTCAGGGTTTAGAGGAGGATGCTAAGGATGCCAGATCCAGGCTGGAATGGTGTTTTAGTCTCTTGCGGAGGAAATGTCTCAAGTCTGCAACTATCATTGTCAGCTCCCGGTTTGTGGATTTATTTGATAAATTGATTAAAATATGTTTAATTTCTCTAATTGTATTTTATTATGAATTAATAGCTCATAAGTAGATCACCTCTGTGCACACAGAACTATAGTTCCTGCCAAATCAGGTTACAGTTTCCATAGCCATGATTACATACACACACAAATATCACAAGTTCAAAATATTTATGTAAACACCTTGGAACAAGTAGCCACCGTATGGATAATCATACATACTAAGTTTTGTAATCACCAATTAAAAACTTTTTATCACACAACAAACTTTACTCGTCAAAAGTGTCTTGTTTATCATTAAACTCAATTTGTATTATCTTCAACATGACTACTTATATATGTGTGTCATTGTACATACAAGGAGACTCTTCTTATGGTAATTGTATAAAACAAGCATTATTCACCAATTTTTCATGAAGATCTGAATAATATTACTGTATACATATCTAGTTGTGCAGGGTCTAGATGGACCCCACGAGTGGACCACACATAGAAAGATAGTATTAATGATGATAAAGTGTGGGGAATGTGCATATTAACTGCCAGAGACATAAATTCTCCACATTCAGGCCCTTTACAGACCTGAGCCTCATCAAACCCTCTAAGCTGGTGGAGCTAATGGGCCTGACTCGTGAGCTGGTGATGAAGTTTGTGGAGAGGAACGTGACAGCAGGACGTATAGACTATGTGCAGATGACCCTGAGAAACAACCCGATCCTGCTGTCTATGTCAGCCATAACCTACTACTGCGCTGCCCTCTGTAGGGTACTAGAGGGGACTGATCTGGAGAGGACTGATCGGGTAACTGAAGGTCTAGAGGGGGAAAATCTGGATGCAGAAGAACTCAAAACATACACACAGATAAACTCATTCATCATAGAGGTAAGGAAAGACACTCCTCATCTCATCTCATCACTTCGATTGTATCAACATAATGTAATTTATTTTTATATTTACATTGCTATTTGGTGAAATAATCATAAGCGACATGACACGCAACTACCTTCATTCATCAAAACTTTGCAAAAGATAGCTGTCTTGGTGGAAGAACGGCAATGCGCCGAATCCATGTAATTAAGTAATTAATTACCTAATAAAACACTTTTTTTTTAAATGCTTATAAATAGTGTTTGCAGCAATATTTTTAAATCATGACAGAGGTGATATCCAGAGTGGGAAAGCTGAAAGACAGAAATTCATACCATAAGGAAACCGCTTACTTGGTCATCATCATACATATTGCTATGGTTTAAATTGCAGGATTATATGAAGCGCTGTCTGAAGGATGACAGCTTTTCTAAGGATCTAGTAGACCCAAGTCTAAAAGCCATCAGTCAACTGGCATATAGTGGTCTGGTGAGGACTGCACCCTCTGACTTACCTCATCTGATATTCACCCAGCAGGACATTGATGACCGCAATATCACAACAGATCAAAGTAGGTTCTTTTCCCTATACAACTGAGGCCTTTTCTCTCCTATGATATAACCTAATAACTCTGTCATATACTAAAGGTGGCCATAATTAAAGGGGTTTTCCTTTGTTAATTTTCTTTAACCAAATTCTGATACCACCCACTGATCAATACCAATAATATTCCCCCAGTTGGCCTGATGCGCCGTGCTGGTTTATTCAGCCAAACCAGGGTTGAAGACAAAGAGAAGCCTGAAGAGGAACAGACACTAGGGCAGTTTGTCCATCTGTCTGTGCAGGAGTTCCTGGCCATGACAGGGTATCTGCTTCAACTAGACCCAACTGCTGTACCTGCCATTACCAATATGTTTGAGGCTGGTCAGTTTGTCATGGCTCAGCTCTACCTGTTTGGGTTGGTCTTCAATAGTGGACACTTATCTGTGGGAACTGTCACAAGGCGACTGGGTATAGATGATGCCCAAATGAAGGAGTTGCAAGAGAAACTAAAAAATGAGTTACTGGTTTGTATTAAAAGACCTATTGTAGAACCTACCAAAAAGAGTTATAAAACGAATTTGTCATTGGGAATAACATGTATAGTTTACGTGAAAATAACTTGTAAGCCCTTAAAATCTAGTCAAATCACTGACTAAGTTTTCATACCTATCTTCAATATTATTTTAAGTATCCTTTGAATAAACTCTGCCTATTAGCTAAATGTGATGATTCGGCGTATAGGAAATAAAAAAGTCAAAATAAATGCGGCTTATAGGTGGGGGTTTTGGTACTACTTTTCAATTGCAAGATGGTCAAGCTAAAATAATAATTCTTTCAAAATCTGTCCACCTAACTTGCCACTCTTTACAATGCATTTAATTCATGCACTATTTTGCTGCATCTTGTAATTATATGAATTATGGGATGATAAGGGATTCCATGACCTGTATAAAAGCAATTGACATATTGATAATCCTTATAATTTAAGGAATCAAAGAAATGTGAAGGTCTGCATGGCATGCAGTGTGTCTATGAGGCACAATGTGAGCAGACAGCAGAACTGTACGCACGGCAGAGGTTGGGGTCAGAGGTGAAATATGAAGATACCCCACTGACAGCAATTGACATCAATGCCCTGGAATTCACCTTGAGACATCACCTGAGCTCTCTGAAAATCCTTACGTAAGTTTGGATAAAATGTTTGTATCTTTATATAAATATAGATATATTGACATAGATGTAGATATAGATATATAGGATCAAGTTAGCAAACATTCAGCTGTAGACAAACAATTGTAGTTTAGTATAAAACAATTTCTCTCTCTTTCAAAATAAATCTACCCAAGCAATAATTGAGTATCATTTTATTTGTAATTCTGAATATTATGACGAAGCTGAACAACATCTCTTCGTTTCAGACTGAAGAGTGTGAACCTTGATGTTACATCCATTCCAACAGTAATGAGGATAGTCAACAAATGTGACAATCTAAAGGTCCTGACGTAAGTTCACAACAAAATTATTGAGCCTGTCTATATTTACGTTTATTGAATCATTTTGTGTGAGAACAATAATTTTCTGTGATTGTGTTAGATAAGTATGTGTTCTTGTAGCATCAGTGTAAAGGTAACTATGACTACAACATCTTGTGATCAGATACAGACAATGCATTGTGTTGCAATATTAACCACATTATAATGAAACAATACCAGACCATGTTAATATGCATTGTATCAGTTGTCATTAATTGCAAGCATCTTGAACTAAGTTAAAACCACTTTTAGCCTAAAGGACAAAATGATTGATGACAAATGCCTAGAGGTCTTGGACCAAAGCTGGGAATGCAACTCAACACTGTGGAACCTAATGTAAGTTCTATTTCTATATATTTGAGTTATAAATGTAAACCTACTAAGCAACAAAGCAACTATATCTGAAGACAGAATAAGCTAAATCTATAGATAGCAACAATAGAAAAAAACAATAAGGGTCCAAAAAATTACCAATAGTGTGTATGCCCTTTCACTGCAGACTTGGACACGGACTAATCGGTGAAAAAGGAGTTGCATCCATTAAGAGTGTACTGGTTAAAGCTACAGCACTCAGCAGATTGAGGTATTGAACATTTTTCTTGTAAACCCATTCATGAGAACAATTCTGTGAAAGATGAATAAATAGCCTATAGTTAATACAAAGAGGCTCTTTACATTGCCAAGAAGCTAGGCTGGGTGTTATCCTGGATACATTATGTGTTGAGTCGAATGTTTTATTTGTTTATCAATGTTACGTGTTGTCTTCCTTGACAATTTTCTATTTTGCTACAATCTTCTACTTACAGTGGTGTATAGAGTGACTATTTTTAATGATATGTTAGTGATGAGGCCAAGTCCAGTAGTGGATTTTGGGAAGATCCCCGTTTTTTTTGTAATGTTGGAATAGGGCCAAAAAGGTTATTTAAAATTCCAACCGACCCTACCTAGATTTTTTGACCAGCTAGGAAAAATGGTCAGATAACCATGCAGCCTTGGCATGGATTTAAACCAAATGTAAATCTAGGTTTTGATCTGTAAATGATTTTCAATGTATGAATTATAGGTTTCTTTAGGATTTTCTATCACATTAAATCATGTAAAATACATATATACGTTGCAGAATAGATTTAGGTCTATATAAATTTTAATAACATAAGTTGTTGTTTTTGTTAGCTGGATGACCAGCCTTCAGCTGTCTTTTAAACTATTCTGCATTTAAGAGGTCCGTACCCACCACCTTCAGATACCTGCCTCCCTACCTCATTCAGTAGAGCAGCCGTCTTTTAGTGTGAAGGAATCAAGCTCTAGTCCCAGTAATGAATTATATGATATTTTAAAATAAGTATTTGATTATTATGCATAATGATGTAGGGTGACAATTTCTTGCAATTCCTGTTTCATTTTATATATTCATTCAATTCCAATGCATGAGAGCGGGTCGAGGATAATATATGAACAGCTTGTTAGACTCCACTACCAGTTTAAGCCTCATTCTCTCAAGCAGCCCCATTGCCTCAGTCAGTAAAGCAAAGCACTGTGAATCCCAAGAAATGGGTAATCCCTATTGCACTCTTGTCTTACATTAACGTTTAAGAATGTTTTTACAGTACATAGCTGTGTCTATTTATGTCAAAATGGTGGCAAACCGGCCATACTGTACACTGATAAGGTGCATATAGAGGAATTCGCTAACCCAGTTTAGTCATAGAGGTATTATTCATTTTATATTGTAAATAACTCATGCATTTGTCAAAATGATCAACAGATATTTAGAAATGACATATTGACTAACCCACAAATTATTATTGGTTCATAAGAAGACTTTTCTGGAGGGCTGACACTTTAATATGGTTAATACATGTTAAGGTAATCGTAGTTAGCAATTATACATTTGAGATTTTACAATTCATAATTACATCTAGATTCTTACCACATTTGCCATTTAATTTGAAAATCAAAGAATTTAAACATCCGTTTTGTGATAGATGAAATATATACATGCCCACATATTCTGAAATGTTGCTTTGAACAATCCTAGAGTAACTTAGCTTAAGGCTTGTGGGTAAATATCGTCACTGAATATTACATCTTTAATTCCAAGGAAAATATGACTAATACCTTATGTAAAAAGGCTAACCCCATGTCCCTATCATTCCTATATATGAGAAGGAGGTTGGTTAGTCAGTATTGAAAAAACTGAATAACCTGGGTTGGGCGTATAGGGAGCCTAAAAAAATGGCTATGTAAGTCACTGCTGACTACGTTTTCAAGGACAATAGTGCTAAAACATTGGACTGGTAGGGCCATTATTTCTGCAGCCACCTTGTACTGACACTGGGTATCACTGTCATCCTGATGACCTGTGAGTCAATGTTGTGATTCATGACTCATTCCTGGTATTTTCAATATTGAAGAAATTAAAGATCCAACCTCCCTTCCATTAATGTTGGACCATATTGCCTTAAACACACCTTTTTTGGGCCTGATTAACTATGTTGTAATCCGTATATAATTTGTTACTTCTAGCCTTCATTGGTGTGATGTCACTGATGCCAGTGTAAAGGAGACTCTGGATGCATTCGGTCACAATCGCCTGCTTACGTTTCTATGGTAGGCATCTTTTAGGGAACTCTCCCTACTTATTGTTGAACACTTTAAATGTTGATAGTAATGTTTGAGGATAAGGTTCTAAGTACCAGTAATGCTTGTTATACAGGGATGAAAGTCTATCAGTTTTTCCCTGAAATCAAGTGGTTTTTTTCAATCACAAAAAATGTAATCAGGATATTTAGCTGTAAGCTCTCTTAAGATGTATTTGATAATTACTCAATATGAACTCAATCAAACTTTTGTTGTGTGTGTAATCCTATAATGAGACAGCAGAATCATCAATGATTCATCCTCAGTGGTCCTACACATACACAGATGGGCTACACCACACTGATCTCAGTGTCAAGTTTTTCTCAGCCAATTTCAAGTTAACTTGAGAAAGCTTGAAGCCCTCTCTCATCTATAGTCCTATGTATTTACACTCTTCACATGACGCTTAGCCACTGAAACTAAGGTGCTATGCATGGAGAGTGTATGGACAGATTTCTCATTCTCAGCAGGAGATGACGTCCAGGAGAATATAGACATGACAAATCCTCCTGCACAGCACTAGTTATGTGTCTATAGATGCATAAACATTCATAGTGTTCTATGATTTAGTTATGAGGTATGTTATATCTTCAAGTCGACTTTCATCCCTGGTTATAACATGACACGTTACAACCTATACAAAAAGTGAAATAAAGAGCTGCTGGATGAAAGACTGTGATGGGCAGCTTTAACAAAGCAGACACGTTCTTAGCTACTACAAGGCAATTGTATAGACACTGGACAATATATGAATGAATATACTACATCTAGCAATGAAATCATAACCTTTGATGGCAGAGTGTCTGATTCAAATACAATTACTTGTCTCTGGTGTCTTTATATTGTCCACCAATGATGTAAAGACACCGAGGAGCATGTATATGCACATAATATGAACAATGAAAATGATTGATATAAATAGATGTCAGACAATGTTAACTGTATCTGTCTTGGTATCCACTTTGAAGCGCCTAAGGCTGTGTCTCAAGAACTTGGTCCAATGTGTTTGTCTATGACAGGGTGCCGTCTATGACCGGGTGCTGTCTATGACAGGGTGCCATCTATGACCGGCTATCTAAAAAAGTTGTTTGGAGGAATAAAAAAAAAAAATTGTTTTTACAATTTTTATAAATAAAAAATGTAAAAGAATTTCTTTTTTAAATGTTTATCCCTCCAGATAACCTTTTTAGATAGCCGGTCATAGACGGCACCCGGTCATAGACAGCACCCGGTCATAGACGGGACCCGGTCATAGATGGTGCCCGGTCATAGACAAACACATTGGCCCAAGTTTGTGAGAGACAGCCCTAAATGACAACTGCTCATTGATTGGGTGAATGTCTACCTCTGATTGGTAGTGAAATATTTCCTCTGAACACGCTGCTGTTTTTTTTAAGTTATAGCTTTTTTTTATCGTTAAATAAAAGTTGTAATTAACATGAATAGGGAACTTGAGCAGAGATGTTAGTCCTGTCTAAACAGAATATAAGGTTTGGCACACAGCTTTGTTGACAGTCATATCCAGTCTAGATGATACACACTCTCGTGTAACATCCCTGTCCCCTGATTATGTAGCTATCTATGAAGGATATACGGTAGGCTAGTAGGGGAGACCGGGGCACATTGAACCACTTTTGCACCTTTATTTTTTTCCTGACCTTGTTAAAGGGATCTGAACTTTGATTTTGTATTGAGCAGTTACCTTGTGTTATTGCGATATAAGAGAACCTATCGCAAGGCAAATGTGGCTTTTCTAGTATTTTTCTTGCCTTTTTGAAAATAACATAGATCAATAATCGAAATTACATAACACAGCTAGCAATAAAGTTGGATTCTATTTAAGGGTTCATATGTATACTTTGACCTCCATAGAGATCTTAGGCCAGCAATGTTATTTAATGACACTAAAACAAAAGTTTAACAATTGCAAATATTTACTTTCAAGGCCATAAACCTTTAATGCTGTCTAACTTTCTCATCAGCATCCCACAATGATCATGATGTTGCTGCTCTGAACTGTCTATATGAGGGGCTTATGTGGTAGCCATACTGCTAGAAAATTCCATTAAAAAATTGAAAAGAGAGTGGGCGGCTCAAAGTGCCAGGGTGGTCAACATGTCCCGGTCTCCCCTACCTTGGCAGTCTAACCAAGGAAATTCAAACAACTACAATAACAACTTCTCCCTGAGACATTGTCTGTTCTTACTGCAGGATCCAGTCTGAGCTACTCACTGATGTAGGAGTAAAGGACACAGCTGCAGCCTTACAGGGGAATACTACTCTAGAAGGCATAGTGTAAGTAGACTCCTGAGAATAACTGTCTTCTATGAAGAGTCCTTGAAAGTTTGAGTTGTGAACATTAAAAAGTAGGTAGGAGATTATTTATCTTTACATCACTTGGTAAGGGGGAAGAGACAATGAGGGGTATAGATGTAGGGGTCCCCATGTCGCCTTTAAGGGCCTGTCCTATCCCATGTCGATTTTAAGAAATACCCTATGTCATGTCACTTTTTCTTTCCTTGTGTCATTAAGCTCAATGTTGCGTGTCAATTTTAAGAAATGACCATGTTGACGTGTCAAATTTAGCCATCCAACCCCACACCATGTGCCAGGGTAGGAATAGCAGATCCATTATCTGTGGAGTGGAAAGACACACTATGAGTGATTTTCTGAATAAGCATCATAATCATCAGCATTATGGCAAACAGAACTTGTGACAAATGAAAAAGGAGCAGAACCACGCGAGTAGAACTGTTATTCAATGTTTGATTAATACCTTCTTACATAACCACATAAAAACTGTCAGAGGAGGGGAATGTGCAATGTCACTGTGATATGTTTAGTATGCCGCAGCAGAAGATGTTACAATTGACATTGTTAAATGAGTGACAGACACAACCTGCATGCTGAATGTGTGAACATACCTCTCCGCCCGCCTTGTGTTAATGTTAGAGCTGATACTGGTTAATAAGGGACACACATAGCATGAATGTTGAATGTGTTGATATCCCACACACCTACTTCCCACCATGCAATTGTGTGCAGGCCCTATTACTGTTACCCCTTCTTGTAGTGGACCTGGCCTCCTTTCCTGCTCTACACTCAAGACCTGCGCAGGGCTGGGACTTACAGGGGCAATACAATGTGCATGCTCCAGGAGAGGCCCTGCCGCCAATTTTGGCCAGCATATTTTCATACCATACTAAGGGAAATGTACTCAGGGTGCACCAACCCATATAATTCTACTTAGTGGTGGGGGTTTTGCGGGGTTGTATGGAGCACTTAACTATATACATTGCCTGCACAAATAAAATGATGTGACTTAATCACGAATGGTTTTAACTAGTAATTATTATGATAGAATAAGGCACCTACAAAGTCTGCTGTATCAGGAGTATCTATCTGTATGAGATCCCACAAACACAAATGACATTTTATTTGATTGACCCTCTTTTCTGGGAAGGTAGCACCAAATGCCTGTCTTAGAAAAAATGTTCCAATCTACTTATTGGCACTGACATTTTTTTTATGTTACCAATTATTTTCTCATTATTTGTAAATGGGGAATCTAGAAATAATACAGCATGTGAAAGACATACATCTTTCCATTTCTCATGATGTGCCATTTGTTATGGTAGAACGTAACATGGCAGAGAAAACAAGCATTCTATTTGGAGTGTTTAGCACTGTGACACATACAGAGCCGGGATCCCTGTCTCTAATTGCCCTACCTACTAGATGCTCTCTTGGCAGATGTCTGCAGTGCAGCTTTTGAAGTGTTGCTATAGGGATACCTGAACACAACTCTTTTTTTTGGCCTTATCATTGGTTCTTTTAATTTCAACAAGAATTGCGGTTGTTGCCACATGAAAAAATTCCTCAGGAGGGGTTATCAGGGGGAAGGATGATATTACTTCAAATACGGAAGTTCCTATGAATTCCTTGGGTCCATGGTAGGGGGGTAGATTCTATTATATTCACCATCAGGGCCATGGAAATGTGTATTACTAGGCACATAAACAATTAGAATAGCTGTTGCTAGGCAACCAGCTGTATTAGCAACAAACCAATAGAACCATTGAATTCCTTGGGTCCATAATGGGGGGGGGGGAGGTATGATTATAATCAGCGTCAGGACCATGGAAATGTGTGTTGCTAGGCAGATAAACGATTGGAATAGCTGTTGCTAGGCAACCAGGTGTAGTAGCAACATATTTACATGAACTCAGATCATATACACCAGTACGGTCTGACTGACGACAAAATCAGTGATCACACTCCCATTTATGTCATAAAAAAAAAAAAAGATCAAACGCTGTACTACTGTCATCACTGGCCGCTCCTACACTGACTACTCCCGTGCAACTCTGGAGGCCCACCTTCAGGAGGATGGCAATGATGACCCAGAGAATGTATATAACCAGGTTATACGTTCTGTTAATAGGTGTCTAGACACAGATTGCCCCATCACCACCAAGAGACTGAAGGGTGCATCTGGCCCGGAATTCACGCCAGATGTGTTGAACATCATACGCCAGCGGAAAAGGGCCTACAGGAACTCGCGGAGAGCTCGTCACCGAGGGAGCTACAACCCATTCATTGCACGCATCACTGCCTTGACACGAAGGATAGACCAAAAGCTGGCCGACAATAGAAGAAAGGCAGTATTGGACAATCTCGAGAGAATCAAGAATGACCTACATCGTTTCTAGGCCAAGATCAATAGGCTCTGGAAATGGCCGGAACAAAGAATGGAAATTAGGCTGAAAGATCAGACAGGAACAGATGTGCCTTCACATGAGACAGCGAACTATATCAATGCCTACTATTGCAGTATAGGCACCACCTTAGCTGCAGTCTTCGGCAATGACAATGGTCCTTTCAACCATGACGATGACCATGGCAACCACCCTATGTATCAGGAGAGTGAACTTCAACGAGCCACTGTTGCTCACCAACGAAAACTGGTTGCCGGGATAAAAACAACCAAAGGCTCAAACATTGAACGTATAAGATCTAGTGTGATAAAGGATACCCTAGAGGTAATTCCTAGTCCAGCACCGGCACTAATCAATAGCTGCATCCGATGCCCCACAGCAGTCAGGCTTCATGCCATTCCGTTGAACCGGGGATGCGGTCTTCGCCCTACTAAGGGATCTGTATGCAGCCATGAATAACAGTCAACGGTCGGCCGTGGTCTTCCTCGATATGATCCTCCTCTGCAAGTGAGAGGCCTTTAACTTGGGCAGTAACTTCATCAAGTGGCTGTGCTAATACTTGACCGGCAGACAGCAGCAAACAAAAGCAAATGAGCGACTATCGACAAGTCTCCCTGTAGATACAGGGGTACCCCAGGGGTCGGTAGTCGGCCCGTTGATGCTTATAGCGTACATCAATGATGTCAGGAACATGATCCACCACGCCAACTTCTACTTACTGTGAAAATACTTATATTCACGGGTGTAAATTTTTGCTGAGGTGGCAAGAAAGACTAATTCGCGGGTATTTATTGCATACTGTAGCATACAAGAATTTCGCGAATTTTTCATTTCCGTGAATTTAGCGAAAATATATACCCAGCAAAATAAAGTACGACCACAGTATATCCTGACGACCTTGCCCTTGTCATCACTGGACGTGATGTGGACAGGATACGTGCCCTACTGCAGGACGACCTAGTGCGTGTCGGCAACTGGTGCCAGGAGAACAAACCGACTGTGAACACTGGTAAGACCGAGGTACTGTGGTGCTACTCACCAAGGTCTCCAACCATCCTGGAGGATATGGACCTGGTTCTGAACGGGCATGTACTGGATATGGTGACACACTTCAAATTCTTAGGAGTAGTGGTTGATCGTCACCTGGGCTTTGGACCACATCTCAAGGCCAGGATTGATCTGGTACGAACAAGACTTAAACAACTCAAGAGAATCCGGCGGGTGTCTGACAGGAGGACATCAGTACGGGTGTACATCAGCATGATACGCAGTATTATGGAGTACTGTAGTTTTGTGGCTGACGGAGGACCAGTGTGGGCTATCCACAAACTCCAGACCCTCCAGAATGATGCCCTACGCATATGTGAGGGCATCCGAGATCCCAGGGGTGTAGACGTCAATGCCCTCCATGCTCGTAACAATCTGGACAAACTACTGCCTGCCAGGAACCGGGAATTACTCGCCCACCTACACAAGATGTCACAGAACCAAGACAAGATTGTCGTCCATAGAAGAGTTCTGCGGGACAACAATTATGTACAACTGAAGGTCCAGAGGTCGAAGTCAGCTATCTACGACCGTAGTCCCATCTACAGAGGCATACCACTGTGGGACGCACTACTACCTGAAGTGCAGCGACTATCATACGAAGACTTCACATAAAAACTGAAACCCTGAGTGTTGTCGTGACACTGGGTGTTGTCAGGACACTAGTGGAACCACTGGCTAATTACCAGTGACCACTATAACTCGACGAGGATATGACTATGAATCCTGTCTGTGAATCATGAATTATGCCTATAATAAGTGACTCCTCTATTTCTGTTATGATATGTTATCATCTATATGGTGCTCGACTTTGGCATTATGATGAAAAAGTTACAACAAACCAATAGAACCATTGAATTATGTGGATCCGTTTTAGGGGGTAGGTATGATTATAATCAGCGTCAGGACCATGGAAATGTGTGTTGCTAGGCAGATAAACAATTAGAATAGCTGTTGCTAGGCAACCAGAAATATTAGCAACAAACCAATAGAACCATTGGGTTTCTTGGGTCCATTTTTTTTTTGGGGGGGGGGGGGCTAGGTATGATTATAATCATCCTCAGGACCTATCAAAGGTTGATTTATATTATTGTTATCACATAGCATAAACTTGTGTTGTGACTCCTTAATCCAAGATGGTGGCGCATCCAGGGTTATGGGGTCAGGTGTTGGGACTTTGGGAATATCCAGGAAGCCTGACAGGCGCCTGATTATGGCGACTTTAGTTTATTCGATAGTGGTTGATCAGCTCAGATGGGCAGCAGTTGTCAGCTTCTACGACACCGAAATATATTTTCTTTAAATAAATATATTCTTTACATAAATTGCAAAGAATTTCCTCATCGAAATTAGTTCAGCCCCAATATCAGAAAACATAACAGGACAGGGACACCTTTATATTTGAACTGCATACTATGTAGGGTGTTTACCCCTTACATGAAATACACATCGTACATAATTCTATATCCCCTCTAGACAAAGATAAATATGTCTTGAATACAATGTAAATAACAACATGTTAATAGCTATCATAGTTTCCATGTGGGGTCACGAAATGTGATCCAAGGTTGTTGGTTTTGCTGGAAAATGTTCCTAAACAACAGAGAGGGAGCGAGGTAGTCATTTTGGATAGAGTGCTATAAATGCAATAGTATGGCAATAGAAATTGAGTTACATAGGAAATCACATGCATAATCCAGATGGCCACAGCATTGGCTTTCATGAAGTGTCTTTATATAATTAATATTCTAATTATTTCATATGGAAACTCATAAATACGGAAATAGAATGTGAAAACAGCCTTTTTCGCGGCCCTCAGCGGCACAGGTAATCACCATCCACTATGCAGTCGTTTAAAGTTGATACATATATGTATAGATGTCAGCACTCATTATGACTCATGATGGCCGGCACGGTCGATATACTTTTCATCCCAATTGAACCTATTACAAAATAGTTATTGTATTGTATTGTAATTTTCTTTTAAATTTATACTAAAAAAAACGATAGGTCAAGGGCCCGTGACCCTAATGTTTACACTGTCATGGGCAACCATTTCAGCTTCCAGTTCTGCTCTCCTCACTTAGCTTGCTCCTTCCAAGTTATGGTGTGTGTGTGCAGATGGTGTGAGGGTGGTCACTGCCTAAGTCTCACGATACATTGCGAGCTCAGAGCTAACATGGCTGCCCATATGGAGTAACCACAATTATCGCTATATATAAATGGTATTGAACACCATGCAATATATACAATCCCTATGACGGTGTGTTAGGGCGATATGTTAAGTCGCTCCATTTTGGCTGTCGAGATGCATGGGCTTTACACTTGTTTTGTTATATTTTGAGTGTCCTAGCCCCCCCGCCCCCTCCCCCCCCCCCCCCCACCACCCGGGCCCAAAGTGACCAAACACCCAGCCCTGGCCTAAGCCCCCCCTCTTGGATTTGCAGCCCCCATTACCGAAAACACAACGGAATTTGAACACAATTTTTAAATGGACACAGAGAGAAGTAATGGAAACAACAAAAATCATAAAGGAATTGTAATATATAAATAGGGAAACCATAGTGGAAAACATGACGGAATTGATAGATGGCCATGGAAAACTAGACACCAAAACAGACTGCATAATGGGATTAGTAGATGGAAACAAGGACACTAAACAGGAAACCATTGAATTTTGCCTGAACCACAACGAAGTGCTCGCCAACGATATTCACACGAGGAACTCATGTGTATAAGGGCCGCTATTCGCACAAGGAAACGGCGAGATAGGCGATGGCACTGGGAAACAGCGAGATAGGCGACCGTACGTGGACATGGCGAGAGAGGGGACATGCACGAGAATAACATGAACTTTTCTTATGCATCTCAGCAAGTAAAAGCATGGTGTAATGGTCCGTCTCCCATGTCTCTGTTCAGGGTTTGATTACCTGTAGGGATTTGTTTTAATGTACGATGAGAGAGGGGACATGACGACGAGAGAGGGGACATGACAACAAGAGAGGAGACATGACGACGAGAGAGGCGACATGCATATGACGACCAGAGGGTCTTTTTACACCCCTCTACGATACACTTAAATTCACCCTAAAAAGTCTAAAAGTATAATAGTTTCTTCAAAATTGCATAAAAAAAGTAGGGTCGGCCCTGTTATGAGATATAAACATACTAAAACATAATGAAGAAATGAACCAATACATATTTTTTCTCGCCTCCCTCGTCGTCGCCTTTCTCACCGGTCTTTGTGTAGGTCGCCTATCTCATCCTCGCCTATCTCGCCAGTTCCTCATGCAAATAACGGCCACCATTCACACGAGCTCCTCGTGCAAATAGCTGCCGATATCATCGGCCCGAAGTGCTACATATACATATCATGGCCTGTTACGTCAACAGGCAGGGGCGTGGCATTTTTCAAAGGCCAATTGATATGAACCAGGCTCCTTTCAGAGCCTGCTCTATAATTATGTTTAGTAGGTCTGATTCAACCATTTTACGTAAGGACTGCATTCTACAATGTGTGGCCCTTAAAGTGTCGCACAGAATAGACTGCACAGTCAGACTATGGCCCTAGAGCCTTAAATCCGACACGGCGACATGGGCATTTTTGGAGCCTAGTGACATGGGACAGGAGGAAAAAATAGATAGTGACATGGGACATGGGCCATTTCTTAAAATCGATTTGACGACATGGACATTTCTTAAAATCGATATGGCGACATGAGCATTCCTTAAGATTGACATGCGACATGGGGACCCCCCCATCAAGGGCCCCCAGACTGATGTGTGGAGGTCCCCTGAGTATAATCATGACATTCCCATTCCAATCCCCGACTTCCTCCTTTTATAGGTAGAGTTACATATACAGTTCTGCTATGTCACTTGCTTTCACAATACAACTTAATATTATAAATGTATGTATGCTTGTGAGTAGTATAGTTTGTATCGGTATGGGACTATACACAGTACTAGGTTTTACTCATTGGACATGCAGCCAATCAGAGAGCTCCCTTTTGGCGGGAAATTACCAATGCTCTGGTGCATCACCAAGCACAGCTACATATGTTAACTACAGGTAGATACATACACATTTTAAATTATACCTGCAAATGTTCATGTGATCCTGAGTATGTGGATTACATATCTATCAGAACAAGAGCCCACAAATGCACTCTGGTCACTCTCACTCATTCTCACTGCACCTCCTTTGATCGAAGTGTAGGATACTTTGGCGCCCTATGCTGGAATTCCCCGAGAAGAAATGCTGAAAATATGAATATTTTCAAAGCAGAGAGTAAAGTAGCACTTAAGGCACAAATTCTACTGAATTAGGGAATTCCAGTCAATTTACACTATTTCTCTTTTAAAGAACACCAATCCAAAATTTGGATATAAAAATCCAAAGAAGCCATTCCGATTCCACACACCCCACCCCCTCTACCATCTTCTAATCTGATGCTTAGCCAAAGCACCCATATCTAATTCAATCTCCCTACACTGAAGTTCATGGGCAATGCCTTAACAGCAACCCATCTACATGTACTCTATGTGAGTAGGGATGAAGGCAATGCCATTCATTTTTGTCACTTATCTTTTGTCCATGACCACTACTGAGTATGCTAAACATGCCTACTGATGTAATTTCATCACACTTGTGCCTGTATGCACCTCACCCGCCCGGTCACTGCCCGGGAAAACTTACCTTATACCCAACTTTACCCCCTCTCACTAATGGACCAACCCACTACCCTCACACCCCTCTACCCAACAGTGGTTCTGCCCAGTATTTAAAGCAGCGCTCCCCGCCAAAAAGTCACAATCCTACGCCGCAGGCCGGCTACCACAGTCTCATTTGCCCACCACCAACCCCTCTCTCCACTCTCTTTACTAACAAATCAATTTACAATAGTTATAATACCCATAAGGGTCATATATATACACGACTGTTACATTTTACCTACCCAAAGTGGATTGTATAATTCTTAAAAATCAATTGTCATAAATAAATATTATTGTTTCTCCAACACTTGTCTCCTACTTTGGCTGGGCGGGGATGTAGACGCATACTGGTTTATGAAGAAGTATTTATTCATAGGTACTTTATGATGAGATAGATATCTACCTGAATGATTCATGCACTCACTGCTTCTAATTATTAATAGACCTAAAGATCCCGCACATCCCGTGTCCATTCCCTGGCATCCCTATCCATTTCACGACCTCCCATGTCTTTTCCGTGAGATTTTTCTAATTGAGACAGATAACCAATATTTCACTTCAAGCAGTAACTAAATATTTGAAGACATATTTGTTATACATTCATTTTTAGGATTGACTCAAACAAGATGACAGATGAAGGAGTGTTGTCTGTCACACGTGCCCTGCATGGACACCAAACCGTCACCAACCTCATGTAAGTCTGCATGTGTACAGATTATTTACGCATTATTTCTCAATCAATTCAATTTCAATTTAAAAGGTTTATTATTCTGAACAAACAGTCTACAAATCAATGCAGTTATCAAGAGTTTGCTCAGAGGACATAAGAAGATATTATAAGTCCTTTGATAACACGGCAAATACTATAGTTCACAAATATCTTCTTTTAGCTTAATTATAACAAAAGAATTTAATAATTCTTTGATGATATTACTGGGGGGGGGGGAGGGGAGGGGGAGATGAATGATGATGAATCGCAGTACTGCTATTACCAATATACAAGGAATACATTTGGTATACATATGTTCTCCTAATTTACACAAAGTTATACATTTTAGTTAATAATGGTAAATACTGTAAGTTAATGTTTAAACAATTAAATAAATGTATAAAATTCAGTCATTACCACAGGAAACACTAATAACAACCATACATCTATAGATTTATAATACCAGCATACTAAATGAATAATATGACAGATTTGACATTGACACAGATCTATGATTAGACATTTTCATTCAACTAATGAATCTATTATAATGCAGCTCAATTATTACCCTTAACATTATAACCAAAAATAAATAAATAAATATATAAATAAATATCTAATTCAATACAATCCATCTTGTTGTAATACAAAGATGGATGGATTGATTATTATTCCTGATTGCCATGAAAGCATTTGAATCATACAAAGATTATGTCTTTTAAAGATATATCTATGTCTCTACAAATAGTACCAAATAAGGCTTGATAACAAATAAGTAAAATCTAGTTGTGATCATCTCTAAGACAATTATTACATCCACAATCTCTCTGCAGTGATTGATTTTCACAAAGATTACACAACTGGTATAGTGAGATGCTGTAGGCTGTGTAGGATAGAGTAGCTGCACCATGAGGCTGATTTAACACACTGTCCTGTCATCTATAAGAAATGTTCCCCATGGACATTTTCGCTTAGATGGGAAATGTCTGTAGTGGTATGTTAGCAATAAACTTCAATTCTGTCACCACATGTAGATTAAGGTCCACAAGTATCACAGATGTCGGGGTGCAGCATGTGGCAGCCCTGATGTCAGCTAATACACACCTGGGACATGTGAGGTAAGTCAATCATGTTTATCATACATTGCTGTTTTCCTTTTCTGTTTTAGTTTCTACTAACAAAAAAACAACCCCAAGAATCAGATAACTATCTAAAACTGTGCTCCGCCAAGAGGCAGTTAAAGTGATAACTTATTCGCACTGACAAACACTAGAGGGCACCCCTCGCCCCTCCCCCTTGGCTACTCCAATACTATGTACCATATAAGGGATTTCTCACATGTTATTATAGCTATCACTTTTGAGTTAATAACGTATTTTATTCACAGAGTGATGTTATAAATACGATACAAGTCAATGGACTATGGTCCTCAAGATATAGCATTGTTTCACATGAAAACTATATGTTATACAGAGTTGTGACAGGTCAATCAGGTTAATGGTAAGTAGACAAGATAAATCATATATATGGCTGGTATTTTATGTCCAGTGCATCAATAGATGGCAGTTTCTTGCTTTCAGTATGAGCTCACACTAACTTATCATAGCAACACTTGTAAGGCATGATATATTACAGTGTTAATAGGACATGGATATGGACGCACAATGCACTCAGCTTGCCATTGAGATATGTAGACACAATTACCTATTACAGACGCAACAGGGTTGGTCTCGCCTTGGATCTGAACCTTTCATGGTCAGTCTCTAGACGACATGAGGCATTAAGGGAGTTCCAGAGCGAGACCGCCCGGTATAGAGGGCTCTTCCTATAACCCATTGTTCTGGACGGGGGATAGACAAGTAGACCAGTATTGGTTGTTCTTGTTATGCGCCCCTCAGAAGTGGACTTTTGGAATTCAAGTGCCAGTTCCCTTGGCTGATGTTTTCCATTATACAAGTACTTATGAATTAATAGTAACAATTGGAGATCAAAGCGGACATACAATTGGTCAACATTGGCATCAGTGTGAAGGTCAGATACATGGTACCGCCTCTGAACACTCAAGCTTATTCTGAGCCCACGGTTTTGCATTTGTTGTAGACGCTTGTGTTGTGTCTGTACTATGCCATTAAACAAGTAACCACAGTATTCTAGTACTGGCATGATTGTCTGTTTATAGACTAACAGTGCAGTTTGTTGGGACATGCGGCATCTCATATTACCCAACATATAGCATCTATTTGCAGCACTGCTTACATTTTTGCTCACAGTACTCATAAACGTTATTTCGTCATCAATGATTATCCTAAGGTATTTATAATTTGCACAGCATTCTAGCACAGTGTTACCCATTCTAATTTCAGGAGGGAAACAGACATTGGATGCGACAGTCGGTGGATTAAACATTACAACTTTAGTCTTGCCTGTGTGTATTACTAGACCACTGTTACAAAACCAGTCATATATTTTACTGGCATCATGTTGTACCTTATTGGTGGCTATGAACTGAACTGCCTACTAATACTACTGCTCACCCATGCAGGACTGGGAGGTACCAATGTAGCACACACCACAGCAGGCCCCCACCTGCTGGGGTAGAGGCCACCGACATTACTTCATAATAGCTATTACCAATTGATAATTGGACTGAGCTCATGGTCAAAGGTCTGATGTAACCATATTGACCCTTTTCTCGTCCATATAAAACTATTGTGGGTGACGGGTGAGACCTTGCGGGTATAATCATGTATAGGGGAGTTTCAAGTTTCCACTATATGTGCTCCTACCGTCACAGGCTTTTGTGGTCAAACAAGGTCGCCACTGGTTAGGGATTGGGGGGAGTTGCACCATGAAAGAAAGATTACCCCTTGATGTATCTTATTATATACCAGCACCTTTGGCCGGGATTGTGGTTCAGTTGACCCTCAGTCTCAGAAATCAGAAAGTCGAGACTTCATTATACTATGATTATACACTTAGTCTTAGTATACCTACCCAGCTAGCACCTTACATAAAAATAACTAGTAATTTCATGATATCATTTTTCGTTCCCAAGATGTCACATATGCAAGAAGTTTTTACATGTCCTTTTGCATGGGTTCTTGATGTAACAATATTTGTGTGTATTTTATATAAACATATTTATATAAAAGAGACATATTTATCAGTGATACCTTTTGACTTAACAATAATGGCATATATAACTAGCTGTAAAAGATGTCTAAAACATTTAAATGTAGACATGTCAAAAAGATGTGATATGGAGATATCTACAAGGCATCTTCCAGTGATGACATTTATACCAGTTTTGAGTATACCCCCGCTCCCAGTAGTGATTATAAATCAGATAGGATAATTAGGATACCTCTGAGAGAGATTGTAGACATCATAAAGTTATGTCCATTTTATGTCAATGTATGACATGTCCATAGGCACTCTGCATAGGAAACAAACACCTGCTCTGTAAAAGACACTTTGCAGGCATTTTCCATTCCTTACAGACACATTAATCCTAGCCAGGAGGCCCAGATGTGATATCAGACAAAAGCCAGAATTTCTTCTTATACAATTTGAAAGGTCACAGAAAAGGTGTCCACCTATGTGCCTTGGTTATCCAACTGTATTTCAACAAGTCACTGTAACACAAGTGACACCTTATATATCACAGAAGAATTTTGGTCCAACCTTGTCCCTCATTGCAGTTTATACAATTAATCTGATCCAACTTTTCAATGAAGAATGAATGAATGCTGATCAAAATGTGATCACATTGCAAAATGAGACCCCTAGTGTTCAGAGCTATAATAGGTCATATTCTGACAAGATTGTGACATCAAAATAATAGGACTATGGATTTATTCCAATATAACATATTTATGACATCACAATCTTGTCAGAATATGACATCTATAAGTCGACATTACTATATCCTATCATAGTTCTGAGCTCCAACACTAGGGGTCTCATTTTGCAATGTGATCATATTTTGACCAGTCCTCACATTAGAACCCAGTCATTTATCACCAGCTTGGGGTTGGGGCGGGGGAGGTCAGTGGATATAGGGGAGGGAGTCAGGATGCAAACCTGGAAAACTCCATGCTGGTGGGTCAAAACTAAATATTGTCCATTTCAATGGTCGCGATCATGCATGATTCCACAGGACTTTTTTGAATATTTTTTTCTTGCGGGGGGGGGAGGTATTTTTCAAAATTTGAAAGTAGTGGGGGGGGGGCAAGATTTAATACTTTCAGTAAATTGGTGGGGGGAGGGGTCAGAAAGAAATTGCTGTTTTGGGAAAACCCGCCAAGCACCCCTGGTAATAAATGACTCTATGCTGGATACCTGCGGGTATGCCAGCTAGTGCTGGTGAGCAGTGCAGCGTGCAATCCATAACAGGGTTCCAGGGCACTGTCTGCTTTGCATAACTCTACATACAGAGACCTGTGGGCGGGTCCTAGTACGTGTCAATCAAAAAGCTAGGCTGAAAGTTAGATGCAAGCTCATGTATACATAGACACTTTAATCTATTCATACCATAATATCACGGTAGCCTAGAAGTATCGATCTCATACAGAAACCGTCACAATGACAATAATGCAACGTTTATATATATATATATATATATATATATATATATATATGTAGTATAGTATGTATCGGAACGGGACTATGGTTAACTACTGTTTATTACTCAATCGACATGCAGCCAATCAGAGGCCTCCATTTGGTCACGTGACCGGAAGTGACCTACTTAGGGGATTAGTGGTGACGTCACGTGACCTAGTTAGCCAATCAGAGGCCGCCATTTGGTCACGTGACCGGAAGTGACGTCATATGACCTACTTATGGACCGGAAGTGACGTCATATGACCTACTTAGGGGACCGGAAGTGACGTCATATGACCTAATTTAGGATCACGTGACCGGAAGTGACCTGATGAGTCACGTGACCGGAAGTGACGTCACATGACCTAATGGCCAACCAGAAGTGAGTGACCTCATTGAGGATCACGTGACCGGAAGTGACCTGATTGATCACGTGACCGGAAGAAGAAGAAGTGACGTCACGCGACTTAATGAAGAGATGAGCGTCTTTAAGGGGTCACGCGCTTTAAAATGTGATATATATTTTTTTTGGAGGAGGCGGAGGAGGAGGAGGAGGAGGAGGAGAGGAGGAGAGGAGGAGGAGGAGGAGGAGGAGGAGGAGGAGGAGGAGGAGGAGGCGAGTCTCTTATTTTTTTCGGTAAACCAATAAAAAACACCACGATATAAGTTTGTTTTTTCATTTTTATAGTTTTACGAGCGACTGGAAGTGACTTATTGAACTAGGTAGAAGCGTGGGGAGGGGAGGGGAGGGGAGGGGAGGGGAGGGGAGGGGGGCCCCTTTAAGATGCATGGGGAGGGGGGCGCTTTTAGGATGCATGGGGCGGGTGGGGGGGAGGGAGGGAAGGGAGGGGAGGGGAGGGGGGAGGGGGGCACTCTAGGGGGGCGCTCTAAGGGGCGTTTGTCTCTTTTAAGAAAAAAAGAAAAGAAAAGATTTTAATCGAGAGACACGCTTCTTCCTCTCGAGAGGAAGAAGCGTGTCTCTTCATTTTTTTTGTTTATCACATGCCTCGATGAGGCGATCAGCTGCGACTGGAGGAAGTGACACTTTAAGAGGACACGCGACTTAATTGTTATAATATTTTTTTTACTTACTAATAAAGAAGACGTATGAAAATAAAACACAACAATTCACATGTCCGTCGTTCTCGTTGTTTCTTGCTTGATAAAGTCAAGTAATATCGCGTGCCGAGGTCAAACTTTCCCATGTCCTCAGTCAACACTCGAAGGAGTTCAAAAGGCGTACTGCCAGCACCGTCAGCTTCAGCTTGCCACATTTTCAACACTCGGAAGGCCCACTCAGCGGGACTTCCTCCGTATTCGCATTCTTCAGCGATCTTATCTAACCTCTCAGGCGACAATTTTAAATGGTCCCCCACCTCTTTCCACCTGCTACCTAGGCGTCTGCCGAGGGCGCCCAAGTGCTTATGCATCGCGCGCGAGTCGGGGTTTTCGAAATCCAACCCCTGCCTGTGGAGAAGGGTCATCCACTGAGCCAACAGTTCCACTCGTCTAATGCGGGTGAAGACGCGACCGAGCTCTCCCCATCTATGACGATGCGGGGTTTCACCCCACCAGACTCGGAACATCGCCGTACACAGCTCCTCCGATGTCTTGACACTGCGCTCTACTAGAGCATCCATACGGGCGGCGGTAACTTTTAAGCTACTGCCCAACTCTCTCCAAGATCCGCTCAACTCTTTACCTAGTTGACGAAGCAAGGCGTCGCTATATGCTAAGCGCCGCTGTCCTACCTCTCTATTCTCCCCATCGGTCTGCCCCGCACTTCTCACGTCGTCAAGCCATATTAACTTTTTTTTAGGTGGACAAGGAGGTGAAGGCGAGCTTGAAAGTGGAATAGCTTGAGCCATCTTGTCTCGTCTTGGCGGCGGCGGCGGCGGTGGTGGCGGTGGTGGTGGTAGTAGATGTTACTGTGGTCAGAGGCGATATGGTTTTTTTCCAACAGAAATCAGAGCTTTTATACAGAGGGAGTTTAATCCTATTTCCAACAGCACTCCAGCTGTCTAGCGACCTGTCCGCATGACGCTTTTTCAGCCGCTCCGCTCCTTAAGAGCTTAGAAGACGAGGGGTATGTCATCGCTATCGGTGGAGACCAGCTGAAAATGGTGTTTTTTCCTCATCCATAGCCTTACCTCCTACCCCCTACCTGAGGACGCCTCTCTCTCCCTCTGACATTCATTGTAACAAACGTCAGAGGTCAGGTGAACATCAGATTTTTTCATGCACAGCCTTAGTCAGCTGTCACCCCTATTGAACTAGCCGGCCGCCGCCGGCCGGCCCGGTCTACTCACCACGGCAGGAGGCGGTGATTTTTTTTGTCTCACACTTAAGTCACTCACCACATGCACACGCCTCTACTCACAGACAGACACGCTCGTCTTAGGGGGTCCTGCTTCACGCCACACGCCTCCTGTAGTTTTTTTTGTATACACACTCTAAGCTCATGACCGTTAATCCTTTATACAGCTAATGCGCGTTGAATTGCTGAACAGGGTGGTAAGTAGCTTAGCTCATGACAGTGGATCTCTCAAAAAAGAGGGGAAAGGGATCCAGCTGAAAACGTCATGCCTTATGTCTTTTGTTTCTCTTTGTGAATGGCCGCCGGTCAGTCGGCGGCAGCAACTGCTTAATCCTTTATACAGCTAATGCGCGTTGAATTGCTGAACAGGGTGGTAAGTCGCTTAGCTCAAGACAGTCAATCACTCAAAAGGGGGAAAGGGATCCAGCTGAAAACGTCATGCATTATGTCTTTTATTTCTCTTTGTGAATGGCCGGCGGCCAGCCGGCGGCAGCTGAACAGGGGCAGTAAGTAGCTTAGCTCTAGAAGCGAGAAGGCGTATATAAGGGGCCTGGAAACCCCCATTCACTCACTCAGTCTTTTGCTGCTCTCTACAGTCACCACCATGAGCAAAAGACAACACCTAGCGCCATCCAAGGATCTAAGCAAGTTCAAGAACAAGAAGACTACGCGGAACAGCGCTCGTTTAGCGTCAGTGCCTCCTCTTGCTACTGAAAATGAGACTACCGCCGCAACCGCTTGGTCTTATCACCCTCCCGCTGTAGCAAGCGCTCGCAGCAGTAGTAGTAGTAGTAGTAGTAGTAGTAGTAGTAGTAGTGGTAGTAGTACTACTGGTAGTAGTCGTCGTGCTAGCGACGTTGTTACACTCGCGACGGTACACGTTGCTGCTAAGCGCGCTGCCGCTGCTACTGCTGCCCCGCCTGCTGCTGCTGCTGCTGCTGCTGCTGGTGATCCTCGTGCTGCGGCTGCTACTGCTGCGCCTGCTACTGCTGCGCCTGCTGAGGCTGCTGCGCCTGCTACTGTTGCGCCTGCTGCTGCTGCTGCTGCTGCTGCTGCTGCTGCACCTGCTGCTACCGCTACTACTACTGACGACAACGCTCCTGGCACAGCGCAGTACTGGCAACCGGGTTTTTACCTCCCCACTACTGTTGCTGATTTTGATGACGTGCCGCACGTTGCACAGCCCCTCTCCACCACTACATCGACCGACGCCCTCGACGCCGCTCCCGCTGAGAGTTACAGCTATTCGGACACTCAGCCCCTAAACCAAGAAGAAGAGGAGGAGGAGGAGGAGGAGGAGGAGGAGGAGGAGGAGGAGGAGCAGCAGCAACAGGGTGAGACAGAGAACGACGCTGACAACGAGGCGTACGAAGAACCCGAAGTGAAAGGGGTGGACGGTACATTTTTTCGGCTCCCCTCTTCCACAGCTGTCGACCGCACTTACACTGGTAGCGCGTCCGGTCCGTGGCGACTGCCCTCACCGCCACCTTACGAGGGCGGCGGCGCTTCATCTTCTACCGCTACACTCAGCACCGACGGCGTGTGGCTGCTCTGTTCCAACAATGAGGCCTCGGATACCACCAGCGCTGACGCTGCTCCTGTTATCGGTTCTGCTGCTGATTCAGCTCACGCTGATGGTGTTACTCTTCTTGCGGGTCTGAAACGTTCTAAGGTGAGTTCCAGAACAACAAGGCCTACTAAGAAGAGAAAAATACAAGAAAAAGAACGAGATGGACCAGAAGAAGCAGAGAAAACCTCCCGTCCTCTCGGGTTAGAGTTCTGCTTAGACGGGACTTTGACGCTGGAGATCTGGGAGGACGTGGCTAGACTGTCTAGGAGGCCGCGCTACACAAAAGACGGCCAGGTGAAAGAGGCGTCTCTGACCAGAAGCAAGCGAGTGCACTTCACTGCCGACGCGCTGCGCGAGCTAATAGCGCGCATCGCCGATATCCGCGCAGTGGTGCGCATACGCGACACAGCGTCCGTGCAAGGAAGACCTAATCACACCCCCTGGTTCGCAGTGCTGGATGAGGAGGGCGAAGTGTACGCAGCTGTGAGCTACTACAGCGGTAAGAACCTCATCCACGTGCGCAAGTACGAAGGTCCTGACAAAAAACCCACACAGCAGGGGGTGACGCTGTCCGCCAGAGCGCTCAAAGAGTTGGATGACAAAACAGAGATTATTCTCAAATTTCTCGGTATAGATTTGGAATGAGAGACGCTCAACGCTCACGCGCGCACACACACAGCGTTTGACGTACGCTGTATGAGACAGACAGACGGATACACAGACAGCAGACAGATAGATAGATAGACAGATAGATTGATAGATAGATAGATAGACAGATAGATTGATAGATAGATAGATAGTTAGATGGCTAAGTAGTTGGTAACTGAGTGAAAAAACAAAAAAAAACAAAAAAAAAAACATGACGCAGTACGTCTGCGAAAAGTGTTTCAAAATTTTTAAAAGACCGTACAACCACGAGAGACACGTAGAAAAATGTAGAGTAATACCTTAGTTTTGCCCTCTATGCGGCAAAGGCTATTGCCGAAAGATCGCCTGTCGACGCGAATCTCTGGACGGGGTGACCATCCCTCCGCGCATATGTGCTGTACCTAACGGTGAGGAAACGTTCACGGCGAATTGGCCTGCGATACAAACGGGCGTCAGGATGCACGGGACTCGCGTGAGTGTAACAAACTTCAGGCTACCAACCGGCGAGTTGAGTGACGCTGTAGATACTATGCGTCGCATTCACTTGACACAAAGATTCAGATACAAAGTGGGTTTCTCGGTAGGCTTACTCTTACAACACAGAGAAGACAAGAGCAAACTGCGCTACTTTCACGCCTCCCAGAACAACGCAACTCTCATACAACCGCTCCCTACTATAACTAATTCAGAAACTTTGGAAGAGCTCCTCTCAAAGATGGAAAACACCGTCGCTTGCGAGGAAGTACGGAAACTTTGCGACGCTGACACGAAGTGGCACGTTCTTTTTCCTACCAATTTGAACATTTGCGTTTACATGGGACCGGGGGAATTTCCCATAGGCGGTAGGATCACTCAGGCAGGTCGAGTTGGAAAGAGAAGCGGCGTGTTAGATTTTCCCAACAAGGACAACCTCTGCGTCTTCCGCTGCATTTCCTTTCACTTATACAACACCAGCAAGCGCGCTTCAGATTTGTTACGTCAGTTCTGTCCCGCTGCCACACCTGAATCCTTTCCGGGTTTGAACATCCGCGACTTACCCGCGTTAGAGAACTTGTTTGACGTACAAATAGCGGTTTACACCGCGTCGCGTCAGGTGCCGGGGCGGAAGTTGAGAAGACGCGTTACTCTGATCAGACCGCCTTCCAGAACTCTGGCCGCCCGAGGTAAAGTCAACCTACACCTGACGGCGAAAGGCGGTTTGCACGTCTCTCTCGTCACGGACTTCAACGCGTACGCGGGCATATACGAATGTTGCAAGTGTAAGGCGGCGTTCACCACCGAGTTCTTGCTGAAGAGACACAGGAACCAGCTTTCCTCTTGCCGACAAGTCAAGTTGGGCTACGTAGGTGGCATCTACCAAAATTCGAGAACGATTTTCGAAGCGCTAGCAGACTTCTCCATTTTTCCTCCCGACGGACATTCCGGAATCTACCCTTACAAGATCGCCTTCGATTTCGAGGCTTTCTTCAGACCGTGCAGAGAACCGTCGACGGAACACGTGTCCCTGCTGTGGGATCACGTCCCTTTGTCAGCTAGCGTCGCATCCGACTTTCCGGGGTGGGAGGGGCCAGTCTGCTTCGTCAGAGAATCCGACGCAGATTCCGACCCCTTGTTGGACCGAGTTTTAAATCACATAAACGAGAACGCCAAAGTCATCGGGGAAGCTGTGCTAGAACTTTACCGACCGACGTTAGCGAAGTTAGATGCGGCGATAGGTGAAGCTCTCCTGCTGGAGGAGGCGACATTCACCCCTTCTCCAGGCGGCTTCGCTGCGGCTCAGACCAGACACCCGTTAGTTCAACTGAAGAAGCGGCTTCTGAGATACATCCGTCAAGCTCCAGTCGTGGGCTTCAACTCGGGGCGTTACGACTTGAACCTGATCAAAATACGCCTTCACTCGTTCTTTGCCTCCGGAGACCGAAGAAACCAAGAATTCAGCGTCATAAAGAGAAGCAATCAATACTTGGCGGTTTACACACAGCACACGGTTTTCTTGGACGTAGTCAACTATTTGGCACCCGGTTACAACTACGCGACCTATTTGCGAGCTTTCACCAGGAACGAAGAGAAAGGTCACTTTCCTTACGAATGGATGACGTCTACCAGGAAACTGGCAAACAGAACACTGCCACCGAGATCGGCTTTTGACAGCGAACTGACGGGCGTCAAAATGTCCGAATCCGACTACGCCGCATGTCAGAAAGTTTGGTCGGACGAGAAGATGCAAACTATGGGAGATTACTTGATCCACTACAGCAACAAAGACGTCAAACCTTTCATAGAAGCTCTGAAAAATCACGCTAAATTTTTCCAAGATCGCGGCATTGACATGTTGAAAGACGGGGTTTCTCTCGCCGGTTTGACTTTACGGTTCCTCTTCCAAAACCTAGAAGACGCGTTCACAACGTTCCCCCAGTTCGACGCCGTCCTCCACGCTCTGATCAAAGAAAATCTAGTCGGCGGTCCTTCCATCATCTTCCATAGATTTCACGAGAAGGGCACCACGCGGATAAGGGAGCACAAGTACGGCGAAGAAGCGAGACTGTGCCAACACATCCTAGGACTAGACGCTAACTCTCTGTACTTGCGCTGCATGAGCGAAGCGCACTGCACGGGCTATTACGCGGTGAGACGACCTGAGACCGAGTTCAAGCCCGAAATTAGGCAAAGAAACTCTCACAGCGCTTTGGAGTGGTTACGCTTCGTAGAGCACGACCGCGACGTGAAACTGCGCCACGCTTTGAACGGCGGCGAGATGGTTGTAGGCTGTCGAAGAATTCGCGTGGACGGGTTTCACGCGGCCTCTAATACGGTTTTCCAGTTTCACGGGTGTTGGTTCCACGCTCACGAGTGCATACCGTCGCACCGATATCAGTGCGCTTCACTGAGGGAGGAGAGACGCGACAGAACGACTAGAGTAAGCGCTTACTTGAAAGCGCTAGGTCACAAGCTGGTCGTCGTGTGGGAGTGCGAATGGAGAGAGATGAAGCGTCGAGATGAGCGGGTTAAGGCCTCCCAACAACGCTGGAAGGTTGACGCTTTGAAAGTGTCTCGAAACGCAATGAGCGAGAGCGACATCCTTTCCGCTGTGAAAGACGGGAAAATGTTCGGTTTAGTTCAAGTGGACATCACTACGCTGCCTCACCTACGAGACTACTTCGAAGAAATGACCCCCGTTTTCAAGAACGCGTCCGTTTCAAAATCAGACATAGGACCTCACATGTCAGACTTTGCGCAGGAAGAAAAGCTGTTGAACACGCCTCAGAGATGTCTGATAGGGAGTTACCACGGAAAAAATATTCTCTTGGGAACGCCGCTTCTCAAGTGGTATTTAGAGCACGGTTTGATAGTCACCAAAGTGCAGCTGGTCGTAGAATACCTACCTAAACGCTCCTTTGCCGGTTTCGCGGACAAAGTAACGGCGGCGCGAAGACGTGGCGACGTGAACGAGAACGAGAAAATTCTGTCAGACTGTTACAAGTTAATGGGAAACGCCACGTACGGTAAAACAATCTGCAACAAAGAAAAACACACGGCGGTGAGATACACTGACAGTCGGAAGTTCGAACTATTGGCCAATTCGTGGCGCTTCAAAAAGGCGTCCGAGTTGAGTTCTGATCTGTTTGAAGTCGAACTACAACCGAAAACAGTCAAGAACAACCTCCCTATTCAAATAGGGTTCATGGTATACCAGTACGCGAAGTTGAAAATGTTAGAGTTCACATACGACTTCTTGGATAGATTCGTCGATCGGCGCGATTATGCCCTTTGTCAAATGGACACCGACAGTCTTTAAATGGCTCTCAGCGGTGACACGTTGGATGACCTAGTCAAACCTCGCCTGAGAGAGACGTACTTCAGAGAGAAACGAAAGTGGATTCCGACAGCGGTGTGCGACGATCACTTAGAGCTTTTCGTGAAGACAAAAACGGAAAGAGTGCAAGAATGGTGTCCGCCGCCCGGCGGATGTTGTGAGAGACGGTACCTTCACGATCTGAGAACTTCGGGGCTTATGAAAGCGGAGTGGGAAGGTGACGGGATCCTAAGTCTCAACCCTAAGACTTACATTTGCTACGATCGAGCGGCACCGGTGAAAGAAAATCCAAAAAATGGAGTGCGAAAGGCGTACAGAAGAAACAAAACCCTAAGGAACCAGACGACTTCTTGGATGTTCTTCGCTAACGAAAAACTCTCATTGCTGTAAATAGAAATTTCAAAGTGGTGCGAAACAAAATGGTCACCTACACCATAGAGAAAGACGGCGTGCGCTACTTGTATTATAAGCGTCGCGTGCATTCTGACGGTGTGACAACGAGTCCTTTAGAGATATGAAAAAAAATAATAAGCGTGTTATTGATTGATTGAGTGCATCTTTTCAAAAATAGAGTGTTTATCAAGATTGAAAAAAAAGAAATAAAAAAATAAAATAAATTGTTGTTGTGTTTTTATTTTCATACGTCTTCTTTTACTAGTAAGTCGCGCAGTCTCTTAAAGCGTCACTCATGTGACGACGTCGCTTCCAGTCACGTGATCCTAAACAAAAAAAATGAAGAGACACGCTTCTTCCTCTCGAGAGGAAGAAGCGTGTCTCTCGATTAAAATCTTTTCTTTTCTTTTTTTCTTAAAAGAGACAAACGCCCCTTAGAGCGCCCCCCTAGAGTGCCCCCCTCCCCCCTCCCCTCCCCTCCCCTCCCTCCCTCCCCCCCACCCGCCCCATGCATCCTAAAAGCGCCCCCCTCCCCCCCCCTCCCCCCCCTCCCCTCCCCTCCCCTCCCCTCCCCTCCCCTCCCCCCTTATACACTCTAAAGAACGCTTCTACCTAGTTCAATAAGTCACTTCCAGTCGCTCGTAAAACAATAAAAATGAAAAAACAAACTTATATCGTGGTGTTTTTTATTGGTTTACCGAAAAAAATAAGAGACTCGCCTCCTCCTCCTCCTCCTCCTCCTCCTCCTCCTCCTCCTCCTCCAAAAAAAAAAAAAATATCACATTTTAAAGCGCGTGACCCCTTAAAGACGCTCATCTCTTCATTAAGTCGCTTGACGTCACTTCTTCTTCTTCCGGTCACGTGATCAATCAGGTCACTTCCAGTCACGTGATCCTCAATGAGGTCACTCACTTCCGGTTGGCCATTAGGTCATGTGACGTCACTTCCGGTCACGTGACTCATCAGGTCACTTCCGGTCACGTGATCCTAAATTAGGTCATATGACGTCACTTCCGGTCCCCTAAGTAGGTCATATGACGTCACTTCCGGTCCATAAGTAGGTCATATGACGTCACTTCCGGTCACGTGACCAAATGGCGGCCTCTGATTGGCTAACTAGGTCACGTGACGTCACCACTAATCCCCTAAGTAGGTCACTTCCGGTCACGTGACCAAATGGAGGCCTCTGATTGGCTGCATGTCGATTGAGTAATAAACAGTAGTTAACCATAGTCCCGTTCCGATACATACTATACTACTTATATATATATATATATAGGGTAAAATGTCAACCCCTAATAGAATGGATCACCAATATTACACAAGCTGACTCTCCTACTCTGAAACAATTTTCTTCTCATACAGAACCACCCACATTGTTTTGTATTGTTCGTACCTGTCATATTTAATTGACAAATATAGCCTTATTATAGGTGCACTATTATAATATTTTGACTGTTAACAACTGTTATAATGGCCCTTTAATATACAAACTGCCACATTGTCCTGGTGTAGAGTGTGCCGTTGCCCAAGTGCACAGAAATCCTATCAATAGCTAAGCTATAATTAATATCCAATTATATTTACATGAGTTTATAGTCTATATGAACTACCATAAGCAGTTTCAGTCATTTAAAATGTCATCGAAGAGTGTAGCATTCTTAAGTAGCTATAATCAGAAACCCTGTGCTGCCAGGAGTCAGGAGTGAAGCTTCAACTATAGGGTTCGGCTTATGCTTGAAACTTCCAGTGCTTCTCAATATGCCTTCATTTGGTTTGGCCAAAAACTTATGCATTTATTAAACTGTCAGCATAGTATAATGTTTGGAATGCTTTTTCGGGCTCTTTAGGACTTTAATAGGCTTGTTTTATAGGGTTATGGTTGCGTTCCCATCAACACTTTATTGGCAACTGTCATGTTAGAGGTAAAATTCATTCTCAGAGGGTGAAAATGCATGTCCTACACTGTTAGAAGTAAGTACTGTAGCTATACAGTATAAAAGGAATACAGGAGATCGTGGGTTCGAATCCTACCTTGGCATAATAGACACTGCTGTTGTTTATCTATAGAAAATCTAAATTATACACATGTACATATCTAAATATTCACTCACTAACATTTCTATGCCAATATAGGTGGAAATGCATGCCAACTGGGTTAAAGAAAAATGAAAAGAATAACGTATTTCCCATTGTGCCAAGGTTAGACTCGAACTCACAACCTTCTGTGTGTGGTATTCTACAGTAGGTGAGTGTAGCTGTACAGTATGTGATACTGGAAACCAAAAATACCTCCTTTTATACTGTACAGCTACAGTATATCTCGCTGTGCAGCTACACTAACTTCTGACAGTGTATGAAAGGGACAGGGGGTTGATGTGTACAACTCCCACACTACTATTGCGTAACCAATGTGTTAGTACATATACAGTAAAATTCCATTATAATTAAGTGCATTGGGCCAGCAATAAAATTAGTAATAAACGAATTTCGTAGAATCCAAACACAGAGCATTTTGTATACATTAACACGGTTAGAAACATACACTGTAAAAAGTAGTTTCAGAACAGCAAAATGTGCTGTAACTATACAGTACTTTTGCTGTAAAGGATAATGCAGTAAATTTTGCTGTACATGTACTTTTCTGTTGCTGTAGATGCAGCTTACAGTAGTGAGTTGTACACCTACAGCACTTTTCGCTGTACTAGGTACACGGGGGGTCCTGGGATTGATCCTGGGTGTAGCCATCTCTCAATGTGTTACATACCAAATGGTCACAAGCAATATAACATTATTCTCTATGGGCCTTGTCTATAGCTTTCATTGTATAGTTAACAAATTAGGTGTTATACAATTATGTCTGCATGTTGCTAAAGGTGCCAAATATGTGAGCAATGCTGCAGGCCTTACTTCAGCTGCCTCGTTAGCTCAATCAGACACAGCGTCGGATAGTGATAGGAAGGTCCCGAGTTCAATCCCCGGTTAGGCTAGTCAGGAATCTACAGTTTCTTCATGTTTTGAATTATTTTCCTAAAAGTGATATGCATATCCACAGAAAGATACTTTCTAGAAATTTTTTAAAGAAAACCATGAAATGTTTTGTACGCAGGACATATGAGAGCTATGCTGCAGGCCTTACACCAGCTGCCTCGATAGCTCAATCAGACACAGCATCGGACAGTGATAGGAAGGTCCCTAGTTTAATCCCCATCCAGGCTTGTCATGAAAATATAGGCCCTTTATGTTTTGATCTATTTTTCTAAAAGTGATATGTAAGTCTATCAATGAACTGTTTTTATTATAAATTTATGTGGTAGTTATTCTAATTTATGATGATTAAAAGGTAATTCATGGTGACATATCACCAGCCTTGAGAAGCGAACCCTAGACCTTCAGATTTGGTTTTACAATTAATTCTGCTGTACAGTAACAATAGATTTTGCTGTTACTGTACAGACTATCTGCTGTAAATATACATGAGGCAAACCACAGACCTTTACAAATTATAATCAATCAGTTGAAAAGTAGGGGGGGTGGAGAGGGGGCAGGAGGGGCTCCGACATCAGACGGAAGTCCTGGGCCCTCACCCATCCGTCTAAAGATTAGACATCAGAGGGAAATTCCATCTGACTGGGGATATTTCCATGAATAAATACAGTACCTGGCCAATACAAATTCGTCATGAACGAATTTGTATCCAAATGTATTCATTATTTATAACAAGATTTTCTTACTATAGAATAGTATAGGCCAGAATTTGGGCAACGCAATCGAAAAAATTGAAAATTCGTTATAACAGAATTTGTTGTAGTAAATTTGTTTACTTTAATATACAAACACATACCACACCAATTGTAAAGTATGGCCATGGAATTACATTAAATTCCTCTATAAGATTGCTTCTATCGCTCGTAACAAGAATTTTACTAAAGAATTACGATGCTGTATGTTCTTAAAACAAGTGGCCTACACTACCTACAGTATACCCTATGAGGTCTACGGTACATGTAAGCCTATATTATGCCCTCAATGTCATTGCCTAAAATTGAACAGACGTACCATAGAGGCAAAGGGTTCACTTGCCGATTTCCTGTACCCCAGAAGCCCATGGCGCCCCCTGGTGGATGGTATGTACAGTCCACATAGCCCACTCAAACCCTATTTACTTAGCCACAAATGCAACCATGTTTCTGTTGCTGGGAAAAGATTTTTACCTCAATACATTTTTTCTATTTATATATGTTTTTCTCAATATCCATGTTGATTTTTTTTTATCTGATTAGAAATAGTAGCTCCAGGGGGTTAGTAGTTAACATGGTCTGAGGTGCTCACAGTGGACTGAACACTCCATCCACTAGGGGGCGCCACAGGCCATATATTACCAGAAACCTGCAGTATTTTAATGAAAAAGACTTTTCTATTAACCATTACAGTAATTTACTCAAAACTAATCAAAGTTTACAGTATAATCAGAGTTGATACATGTTGGAACTACACTCCAGGCAATATCATCACTCCTTTTGGGTGTTTTGAACTATTTTGATTGATGAGGGACAATGCTAACCTACCGGAGAACACCTAAGTGGACCCTCTCAATATTATTTGCTCTTTGATAGAGGTGTGGAAAGCCAATGCCTCAGAACTAGGAGTATACTACATTGTATTACGTACATAGGAGCACGATAAATACAATGATACAAAGTAGTGGGGGATGTTACAGTGGCCCTAGTAATAATTATCCTTTTAGAGGATGCTGATTAATAATGACTGCAATGTATGATAACCACTATGTGTAATGTTGAAGATATAACCAGACATTGATACATTCAACAGCGTTATCGCCTGAAACATGATCAATGATTGAAGTATACTTTTTGTGATAGCACTAGTTTTTTTCTTTTAATCAGTCTCTAAATGTACTCAATAAATACCGGTTAAGGAGTTTTCACACCAATGGCCATAGCTATGAACACATTTATGTACAATCCACCGATTTTGATAATTTGATTAAATAACACTCATGTAAGTTTTCTTCTGTCCCCAGCCTCTTGATCAGCAGCATTCATAAGAAAGGTGTAGACTCCATCCTGGATACTATGGGCAAGAACCACACCATCAGGATGAGGTAAGTACAGACAGGGACTGTATCATGTTAATAGATAATCAGCACTTCTATCATTATATATTAGAGCCCCTTTGTGTATGCATGCTATAAAGTGTCCTCATCACATTACTGTAATTCTGAAAGGTAAGGCTTTATTCTAGCCCGAGAAATGCCCCAATATAAAGGGGAGACTCTCACTGCATCACTTTTGACACTCAGAATAGCCCACTGTTTTGTAAGTCTTCAAAATAGTGCCCGCCTTATGTAAGCACTGAGGGAATGGGAGCTTCCAATATTTAAGCTTCCAATTTATAAGCACTGGGGCCCTTAAACTCAACGGTATGTCAGTCAAAAAACGGTGATTGAGTGTCTGAGATTTGACTATTATCACTCACCAGCAAGTTTCATGAGCCGTTTACACTAAAATGCCTTACAAATATATGTATTTATTGCAAGGTAGTAAATTGTAAGTAAAAAAGTGCCCAGGATTAAATCCATACAATCAGCATACACCAACATTGTTTTTGTAATAAGGCCAAAAAAATAAAAAGGTGTGTTTCAGGTTACATCGTCTGAAAATCTAGGTAGGGTAGGTCGGTTGTTTTTTTTTATTGTTTTTTTTTTAACTTTTACTGAAAAGTACCCCAAAATTGACTCACAAACTTCAGAGCCGACTCGCCGACAACGGTGTCGACTCGTAGACTATCAAATTAACCCTGAAATAGGCCCAAAATTACTTAAAACATTTTAAAAAATTCAATATTGGATAAAAGTTTCTCACTGACTACGACATTGACTCGTAGACTATCAATTTGACCCTGAAATAGCCATAAAATCACTTTAAAAATTTATTTTTTTCAAAATTGGATAAAAAAATTCTAGGGGTCGGCTCTGTTTTGCTAGGTAGGGTCGGGTAACCTGAAACACACCTTTTGTTTTATTTGGCCTAAAGATGAAAACGATCTAAGGTGGGGGGTGCTTTTTTTTAACCTATTCCGAGGGGGAGGCCTTTTTTTTCAACCTATTCCGAGGGGGAGGCCAATTATTTTTGACGTATTCCATTTGCCAAACGCTCACCCCCACCCCTGCCATAAATAATGAGAAATGAATCCTCCCTAAGGCAACATACTGCATGGTAGCTGGTCATCCCCCCCCCCATATTCACCTCCTATAGTCAGCCAAGCATGTGTCAGGCTCAGTAGCAAACCCAGGTTGTAGCTTTAATACTTCCACTTTAAACAGAAGCCTTATACCCCTGCCCTATCCCTCTTCTCATCCGCCAGACACACACAGCTTTCCCATGAATACTGCCTCCTGCAGATCACATGCATGGAGGGACTGGACTGGGCAGGTCGGATCAGTATTATGTGTTGCTAGATTATATTACCATTAACCCAGGTTTAAAGACAAAAGGCAGCAGCTGGTGGAATGTAGTCTTTATTTGATCATGGCCAAATAACATGTAGACACAGTGTAAAGATGGTAGATACACTATGTGTATCTAGGCAGGCAAACAGCAAGGAAGTACACCAAGTGTAGTCAGATGCTATTACAGTGGGTGTAATGCCAAGTTATGTCTCATCAAGGGTACCCAGCAGGAACTGCCTGAGGACAGGTGAGGACCCACTTATAGCTCTCTAACTGGTGCGGACTTGTTCCAGCAACTGCAATGTTTACACTGACACCAGCAATCTCGTGAAACCTTGGCTCTGCTCTCGTGCTGCAGCTTATTGCCCGGAAGCTATGGGTTGTGAGTGTCTGGTCACTGTCTAAGTCTCACGATAAATTGCAATCTCAGAACTAACATGGCTGCCCATACGGAGAAATCCTAGACTTTGCTATATAGCGGGTCGCTCAGCATTGGCGCCACCTATGCATCCAGGCCAGATGAGTCTGGGCCAGGTGCATAGTCCCCGGGAGGGAGTCATGAGGGCCGATCAGAAGATCGGGCTGCATGAGTACTACCATCTGGGCCAATGTTGGATCAGATGCATCCTGTTCCCAAGAAGGGTAGCCTAATGGTGTATTTGTACATCACCACAGACACATGAAGCGGGATTCAAGATATTCTGATAGCCACAGGGCAGGGAGGTCGCATTAGAGGGGCAGCCGAATTAATTGTGGGGAACGGTCACGTTCCTTCGTAATTTAGTGGAAATCAGCGCACCAAACTTCATGTTACCCGGTGACCAATATTCACCATCTTGTATTGCTGAGCCAAAAATCAATCGCGTTGGACGTGTGTGTTTTTCGGTCCTGGAGTAGTCACCACCGGCTACTTACGGAAATATATTTGGTATCTGTGAGTGGAGGATTGGTAATTGTCGGGCGGACAAAGTAAAGCCATGCCTCCCACGGATAAGAAAAGGGACAAAAAGAAGCCGTTCACCGCGACTCGGTGGCGGTCTGAGACCAACGCCAAGATACAAACACTTGGCAGGAAACTCGACACGATGCACACAACAATGGAAAGGTTCGTGACTTTTATGGAAAAGGGTGCGGGCCAACCGGCCCCTCCACCTTTCTACCAACAACAACACGCATTTGGCTCAACCGGGGTGACGCAGCAGCAACCCCAGTAATCTTTAGCGGCGGCGAGTGTGCCGGCCCCGGCAGGCATGCTGTTCCCAACAGCGGCGGGGCAGCCATTCCCGCACCCTCCCCCTGTGGCCGGCAGCTTGTATCAACAACAACAACAGCACGTGGCGGCCCAGCACGTGGCGCCTCAGCAGCCAGCCTCGGCAATGCATCAACAGCAACCCACCGCCTTCATGCAGCAGATGCAGCAGCCTCAATACCAGTTCCCCCTTGATGTAGAGGAGCAGGAGATGCAGTGCAGGCTCACCGAGTTTATGCGCGCGGGTTTCAACAAATCTGATAAGCACCCTATGCACGCCCTCTCACATATAACTCGGGGTGAAAGGCTTGAGCCCACCACCACCCAAGTATATCCATGGTTTGTACTTTGTCCACCAGTCAGCGGCCCTGCCTGATGCTTTAAAGCCTAGGATCATGTCACACATTGGTGAAGTCAGTCATGACGCCGTCAATTATCCATGGCCTGATGTCAGAAGAAGTGATTGGGAGGGTGATAAAACCAGATGATAAAGATAAGTTTGATTGGGATAAGCACGTAGAAATTGAGCTCATGAGGGTCCAGAAGTCAACCAGCAGGACATGGCTTGATGCAAAAGCCAACGTCATCCCCCGCGGGCACCAGGTGGGCAGCAACAGTGGCGGCAACAACAGCAGCAACAACAGTCGGCCCCACAACCAGAAAGGCCCTGACATATGTGAGATCCCCAACGGCATTAAGTTGGGGAAATATGGTCCCCCATGTGCAGGTTACCAGAATGGAACCTGCAGCCTACCAGACCATCACCTTGACAACGGTATTAGGAGGTTACATGTGTGCAGATACTGCCTCCCCAATTTCTGCAAGGCCAGCAGGCACCCCGAGAAAGACTGTTACAGCAGTGCCAATGGTCGCAGGAAGAACAAGTAAAAAAACACCGACCGTCTGGCCCCAGCGCAGTGAGAGGTCGGACGGATATCTCCAGCGGCAGTGATGACACATCTCATGACAACACAAGCAGTGATGACGCAGATGAACTGATTGACAGCACTCAGAGGATGTCTAAGTGGACTGTGACTCGTAATCCTGTGTCTATCATCGCCCCAGCGTCCGAGTCAAGAACGGCAAAGATGCCAAAGACGGTCAGGTTTGCAAACGACGTTGAATATTGTGTAGAAAGTGATCATCTGTTAGCAGGAGATAAACAAATGTCTGCATACCACATGGTCAAGGACCAATCATTGTTGTTAGATGAAAAGCTGAATAATACTGATCTATCTGAAGGTTGTAATAACAGTCCGGAGTTACAAACAAGTATGGCTAGTCTCTCAATGTGTGAGAGTCAGGGGCAGTTGAAGGACTGTGAATACAGTCAGTCAATGATCAATGATGCAGAGGTATCACAAAGTACCCCTCAGGGCCTGTATGTACGACATAGGGCTTTCAGGGGTGGTGAAGTCGAAAATGTAAATGAACATGTAGCTGGCGGACATGTCAACCAGAGACTGTTTCATGACGACATAGTTCACAGCACTCCCCGCCTGGAGCAGGTATAGACCAACACCCCATGTTTTATCATGGTACGGGGGTAGATAGCACTGAGGCAGGGGACGATAGCGTGGTTAGTGCGGCGTGGAGACACCGGCATGGGTGGAATCCCCCCTCCCTGGCGACCCTATAAAAATGTACTACAACGGTAGAAATTAGCTAGTCCCAGAAACAAGTGTACAATATGTTCAGGCTCCAGTGTATGAGAATGATGACAATCTTATATTCAGACCAGCATATGAACAGATGGAAAGTGTTGTGGGTGACGGAGTTCCAAAAGAAAAGAACCCTTGTGCCAGCATTGTCAGTGGCAACATTGACCCCAGCTACACTCAGGCTTCATGGTGGGACAACAGTGTCAATACTTACATTTCCCCTTAAGATGACTCCATAGCTACTGGCAGCCAAGATGAGGCGGCCAGTGAGACACCATCAAAAGACGCCACCCCCTCTGTCATCCTGGACAACACTCTTAACCGCACATGTGACAGCAAGGTGGACATGACCCTCGGTGATGTGGACTATAATTACATAATTTGGGAGGCAGATCACTGTGTTAGCACGCTGTGTCTTGATGACAGTGTGCGTGATCAAGGGAACAGCCATGATAATGCTGAACCCACCCCTGAACGTGAACTTAGCATGTCACAGAGCACAAAGTGTAGTACCGTAAATTCTCGCGTATAAGCCTAACTCGCGTATAAGCCGCACCCCTAACTCTGACAAATTATATAAGCCACAGAGGGGGTCTGAATATTGCGATTTTGGTACTGTAGTATACTAATAAAAACTCTCGACAAGCCGCACCCTGTATAGGCATGTTTGGTATCAAAAGAAAGCTGAGTCTGACTCGCGTACAAGCCGCGGCTTCTACGCGAGAATTTACGGTACTATCAATGAGAGCAGGGCCATACAGGTATCATTCCATACTGTTGATGGGTCCCAGTGTACTGAGAGTGTGGGAGATGACGACCACCGGCCCCCACCTGGAGTTGGGCACCATGACGGCGGGACCCTTAGCAACCAGCGGGACACGCCCCCAGGCAGCACACATGAGATGTCAAACAACACTAATGCAGCGGTCACACTCAACGCGGTATAGAAGAATGACACCCACATTGTGACGTCGCAAATGACTCCACTCCAGTATGCACATATAAGACAAGCAATATGGCCGCACCCCACTCAGGAGGCGCTCCAGTTGTACCCACAAGAAATGGCAGCCTACAATGAGATCCTGGCCACGACCCTCCCCAACTACATGGTAGCCCGCATACCACTGGAGTCGGGCTTTAACCTGGCGGCATGGAGGCAGGACCTAATAGGCTATCATGATGCAAGCATCACAGAATACTTGGAGTTTGGGTGGCCCAGCTGCTACACCGGCGACAGGCCGCCAACACCCGCAGCCAAGAACCACCCACCAGCCCTGCAGTACCCGACCCACATCGACAACTTCCTGAAGATAGAATTGGGCCACGGCACTCTCCTGGGCCCCTTCACACGCCCACCCTTCCAGCCATGGAGCCAAATAAGCCCCCTGCTCACAGTAGAGAAGAAAGGCTCAGAAAATCGCCCGATTGTGGTGGACTTGTCATACCCGGACCGGGCGTCAGTAAACGACGGCATCATGAAGAACATGTTTCAAGGGGTGTATTTGAAGTACAAACTACCCACCATCACAGACATGATGTAGAAAGTAAAAGATGCAGGTCCCGGATGCTACCTCTGGAGCGCTGACTTAGAAAGAGCCTATCGCCAGCTGCAAGTGGATCCGGTCGACTGGGTTCTGGCGGGGATCTGTCACAAAGGGGCCTACTTTTTTTTTTAAAGTATTTATTGGATCTAATGGCGTATAGCCACACCTAGACTTAGGCGCATTGCCTTTCTGCCGTCAGGACCCCTAGCTATGTTACAATCATTGTTGACGGTCTTATAAATTCAATAATATCAAGCTATGGAGAAATAATGTATGGTACAAGGTATCTCATGTTATATATTATACACGCAATGGTTCTTGGTTGCATAAAAATACAATTAATAAGTGGTAATGATGAGATGAGATGAGTGATAAGGGGCAGAAAGAAACCTAACAATGTTTGAAGACCTCAACAAAAGACTGGGACTCAAGCTGGCACCTGGCAAAACTGTCAGACCAACCAGATGCCTGGTGTGGATGGGATACGAGATAAACACAGAAAAGATGACAGTAAAAATACCACCAGAAAAGCTGAAGGAGGTGTTGTCTGAAATCGAGGAAGTCGACAAACTGGACTCCCGTACCAAGAAACAAATCCAGTGCTTATCAGGAAAGTTATTCCACATTGCCACGTGCCTGCCCCCCGCTCGCAGGTTTTTAGCGAGGGTGCTTGCGCTGCTGAGACGTGCCAACTATGTCAACCCCGTCCCCATCCCGATTGGTACGAGTAAGGCACCTAAATTGGTTTAGGATGTATGCAGAGACCAGCAACGGCATACACATGATCGCGGCAGAGCGCCCCACGTGGAAGATTGAATGCGACAGCTGCCTCCAGATGGGGGGTGCATGGAGTGAAACCCATTACTACCTGGTAGCATACCCCCCCCCCCCATACCTGGGCATGCACATCACACTCCTAGAAGCGCTGAACGTGGTGATAGCCATGAAGCATCTAGGGCCCCCTGACCCAAGGGGCTATGAAATACACATTATCTGCGACAACATGTCTGCCGTTCAGTCACTGTCTAGCGGAAGAGCCTGCGATGAGGTCTTGGCATCCGGTGCGAGAGAGATTTGGCTCTTCTCTGTCAAGAACGATACCGAGATCAAGATCAGCCACGCCCCAGGGGAAACCTTGACACTAGCGGATGCACTGTCCAGGTGTATCTTGGGCATAGGTTTCAGGCTAGCGGCTGACAGGATGATAAAGGAAAAGGGGGTCACATGATTGAAATTTATCCTGACATTGTATCCGTACCCATCTGTGACCCTAACCTATAGAAATCTGCATTTCAGCCTGGGCCAGGACTGCGATCTACACCCAGATGCTCCAGACCCGCCGGCGTGCAGTCTCTGAGAAGACTGAGATTAATAAGAGGAGGCAGTACAAGAAGTATTTCATGTTCTGTGAAGAGTATGGAGTACCTCCCTTGCACCCCTCAGCTGACGATGTGTGTGTGTACATTCTGAGCAAACATAATGAAATCTCCAGCTACTGTGAAGAATTATATAAGTGGGGCACATCATTTTGTGATCCAACTCCAGGGTGTGGATGCCGTATTCAAGGCACACCTGGTCAAGGACATGCTGAATGGTGTTGTAAGAATATTGACCCATGTTCCAACTGCAGCGCCCCCTATAACTCCAAGAATGATCGCCAATCTGGCCATTTACCGAATTCGACCTCCATGGAGTAACAGGCCTGGTTATCAAGTCAGCATCACTCATTGGCTATGCGGGGATCGAATGTGTGTGTGAACGCCCCATGGGAACCAGACCATGGGCTCCTCAGGCAGGACAGAGTGGAAGTGCCTGGAGGCCTCCTTGTGATGATTAGAAGCTCCAAGACAACAACTGCCCGCAGCCCACCAATGGTCTTGCCCATCCAGCGCATGTCCCCTCTTGTGGGTCATTGCCTGGTGTCGACATATCTAAACATGATCTTGATCATACCTGCCCCTGATCACTCTCCTGCCTTTATTTGGGCAGACACTTACATACCGGTTACTCCTCCCACGCTCCAAACCTACCTCCGACGTGGTTTATATGCCACAGGTGTGCGGAACGCTGTAGGATACAGCCTGCATGGGATCCGCCGTGGAGCAGCTCAAGCTGCCGCGGCTGGCGGAGCTAAGTGTGATGACGTCAAGGCCCATGGTCTGACGGCGTCTACCACTACGCCCCCAAAAAGATCTTCACAACAGTCCCCTCAGCACTAGCTGCTAGCTTTGGACATTTGTAGCACTGAGTGTGAAATGTGTGAAATCATAATCATATTACAATAGTTATATACTTATCTGGTCGGTTGACCCTCTCAGTTATGTTCTATTCTGATATACTAAAATCCAGGAGGTTGTGGGACCTGGCCCTCATTACTAATCGGGTTTATTCCCAGTATGCATTGGTGTAGGTATTTGTATTCAAAACTCCATTCAAAATGTGTAAGGTGAATAAATCTTTATTTCCAAACCATAAGCTGCTGGTTTGTCTCACTGAATTAGATGGAGTAATTTACATAAAAAATAATGAGAAAAACTGTTGGCCACGTTAAATTTAAACCAGTATTTCAATGTTTGGCTATAGTTTCAGTTAAAAGTGCCAATATTGCTGGTAGTAGATCCCCTCTTATAGTATCCACCTTGAAAATCAGTCAATCGAGTCACATATGTGCCATACATTCTATTATTGCGTCAATCATGACATTGGTAGAAATGACCTCAACAGTTGAAGATTTAGACGTTCTTACATACATAGGGGTCGGATCGAAAAAAGATGCTGATCTGGGGGTACATAAGGACAAAACACAAAATTCACAATTTCAGTTAACAATTTTATTTTCCTGAAAGGGTAGCATCTTGACTCCCTGAAACCGCCGTGGAACTCTGTTTCGCCCAAGAATGCAGTTTTTATTCACCGTAGACCACATGCTACCCTAATCCCGAGGCGTCTGTGACGTTAATGAATAGTGCACTGCAAGAAACTCTTTTAAATTGACCTAGGTATTCCAAATTTTGGCTCCTAGTTGGATGACTAGGTACCATTAATCCTGGGAAATTTCATAGTTGTAAGTCGCAAATTAAAAAAATTGTGGCACTTTCAATTATGTAGATAATAGAAAAATCCAAAGCATTCTATAACACTTTACCAACTTTAGCCTAGTTTCCTTAATCTTGCTTTGTTTACCATTAAAATTACTGTCTAATGTCTTTAGTACACCTAGTTGCCAAAGCTAAAGGTTTTAGGTGTGAGTTTCCGACCGATTGGTCACACAAGTGTGTGCAACATGGTACCAAATACCCAGTTAACGTCACAGACGCCTCGAGTTTCACAGTAATAAACTAGATTGGTCACAGAATCATTAAAAGTGTTTATAACATCTTAATACCTTACACACATAAACAAAACAGGTTGGTGCATTGTTTAGAATCTTAATGAAAACATTTTTAGATTTTTTGAGTATGCGCTCAGTCTTTAAACAAAAAAAAAGTCACTTTTTTACTGTGTGTCGGCACGCGCAGCACCACACCATCAAAATATTTACATTACAATTTAACCTCCTGGGCTCTATTCTACAAGGCAAGTTCACCTGTTTACAACCATTTAAAACAGTAATAAAGACCCTTCTAGCACTAGCAGGGCCATACTAGCTGTCTGGCTAAACCCATACATTTACTAGGTTAACGTCACAGACGCCTCGGATATCTCTACTATAACAGTACTTTACTAGAACGGTCACACAGCCATCAGAAGTGTTATAGGCCTCCTCGTCTTCTCTCTTCTTGTGGGCCCGACTTTCCGCCTTACGCTGTGCGCCCGTCTTTACCATTCCGGGCGGCAGCTTCGGTCGTACCATACTGCAAAATAGACAACAATTTATGATTATTTAAGGGAATTTCAGACCTTTTAAATACATTTGCAACATGAATAATAATTGCTAATTATTGGCAAATGTTCACTTAAGTTGATTGTATAATTAGACACAGGTGTATAGCAAAAGCATGGAGGATTTTGAGCACATCAGACAAACAGAAGTGGGTCTGCCCTAGCATTTAAGCAAAAACAGCCAGGGAACACAGAAGTTGGAAAAAAAAGTTTTAACTACTGCCAATACACCTTACTGGCTCTTTATATATATAGTAAGGGCATGCTGTCTAAAAATATGGGGAGGTTGGGTGCAAGGAAACTACTATTTCCATTCGATTAACTGCTTTCGAGGCGTCTGTGACGTTAATGAAATGACCTATAAATATATGTAAACTTTGATAAATAAAAACATTTCTTGGTCAGGGCATTAGCTTACATGCCCCTGAAGCATGGTACAAAGTTACATTGTTCAATTCGATCAAATAGTCACTGTACAGTGACAATTTCATTTTCGTCGGAGGCGTCTGTGATGTTAACCCGAAAATGCATAAATTGGCTTTGCAGTGGCCAGAAAAGGAGTACCAGTGTAAATATATCCCACCAACATGATGAGGGGACTTAGTAGGAAGAGAATTAACCATAATATATTAAGTTTAGATAGCTTTCAGCTGAGTGAGAGTACATTTTTTGACTGAAAATCCAAAAAAATTCAAAAATGTTTTTTTAAAAGGCATGAAACATAGCCTTAGATACATGGGATTGCTACTAAACTGCATAAAGGCATAGAGGAACATCTCTTCTATTGAATCAAGTTGATATGTACCCTCAGGGAAAGATAGAACGATAGCAAGAACGATTTTTCGCCGAGCCCGCATTAACGTCACAGACGCCTCCGCAGAAAGTGCACTGGTTAGAAATTGCAAAAACCAACATGGCGGCGTCCGTGACATTAATAAGCGAGCACTCGAACGAAAATATACGATCAAGTCTACCTAAAATAGCCTGTTCTAAACGAAAATAAATGTATCAGCGTGGGCCTTGGTGCAAAATGAATCAAAATATAATATATTTTAGTCCGATCCCTTACCTTTCTCGGTGGAAATAGCTGAAAAAGAACTCTGAATTGTTGGTTCGGGAGTCGCTCCAGCAAGATCAGATGCTTCTTTGCTCGCCGAAATGGTACACAGGGTACAAGAAATATATATAAAAACATAATTAGACGCTGCAAAGGCTATAATGCTTTGAGGCGTCCGTGACGATAACTCGAGTTGCTGGTAGTAAGGATATTTAGTGAATACTATTAATAAAGATATAGGCCCTTTTATTAACGTCACAGACGCCTCCGAAACATGTAGTTCCTATATTTGAAGGTCACTGTTGACAAATTTGCGTGGGATATAAAAGTGTAACGAGCTGATTTGTTCACATAACATATATAGCTACTAGGAAATGCTGTATAGTGATAGTTTTTGATGTGTCAGTTGACATGAGGGCCTTGCTAAACATGGATAATTAGCTAAAATAACATGGATTTTAGCCATTTTTCAAATTTGTAGGCTCATAAATCAGCAAAAAATCATCGTATATGCAAAATTTTAATTTTTTCCGAAAGCCTAGAGTCTGCCCTCTTATGAAAAACCAACAAAGACCATACTGGTGTAAGTAATTTTATTCTGTGGCTCTTGCAAAGCAGAATACCCCCCGAAACCCAGATCAGCATCTTTTTTCGATCCGACCCATCTAGAATATTATCACTAGTTACAGTTATCTCATCTATCAATGTTGTACAAGCTGCTCCTCTTTGAACAGCTGAATAGGTGTGGTAGGGATGAGTTTATAAAGAATTCTCTCTGTTCCTCTCTGCATTCAGTTTTTGATAAATGTAGACCCCATTGAACCAACCCTGAATGATCTAATGGAGGGGTATCAAATTAGATTTTCATAGAAACATTTTGGTGGGGTCGGCTAAGCAGCAGCAAATGCTCCAAGTCCCCCCTCCCCTTATTTTCACTTCTCATCTGATAATTAAATGAACTTCATTATTCCTTCATTTACAGACTCTACCTTAAAGAACCATGTGACCCAGATCTGAGGAAAAGACTACAGGCAGGTGACAGGCTGCATGTCGGGTAAGTATAATACATGCAAAACAAGGTGCTGCAGAGAAGGGTATGAGGCCTGGTGACAAATGACAGTCATGATTAAAATATACAGATTACATGGTATTTTCTTAAAATTGAAAGACAACATGGGGCATGGTGACAAATGACAAGAAAAAAAGATAGTAACAAGGAAAATGAGCATTTCTTAAATCAAGAGATGACAGGGGGATCCCCCATCTAGACCCTCTATACATGCACTCAATACACAAGATAACGTTGTAGACAGATCTGTCTGTGATAAGTTCCTTTTCTGGTGCTAGTCTTTAATAATTTTCTAGCCCACTAATTATAAAATACTGTTTTATGTTTTTTAGGAGATGGTGAGAGGCACAAGGAGCTAAAAGTTGTAAAATACAAGGAAGATCATGTATGCTTTGAAGAGATGAGTCCAATTTGCAAGACCCAAGTTCCATTTCCATTGTACAATCTTTGTGGCAGAATACAAAATGAGAGCTGTGCATCCAGACACAGACCTATGTGAATCTCGACAAATAACACCAGCCTGGTCTACATCTACAATGGCTCTCATCAGGGAATGATGTATAACTGACTTCATATAGATGTATACTGTGTGACGCTCGACGGGACAGACTCACACGGGAGCGTCTTTTTGAGAAAACTTTACACGGGAGCGTCAACAAAATAATCTGTCCAATTTTAAAAGGCCACTCTTTAAAAAAGTTACTATCATAAAGTCAATGGACTATCTTAAACAAAACATTTATTTAAGATAACCTGTTCTACCAGTGATGAATCACTGGTTAGACTACACACTCCATTGTAGGATAGGCTAGTCAAATAGATGTTTTTTTTCTCTTTTAGATGTTTATGTTGTCTCATCTGGGTGTAGGGTATATACTATAAAAGCAGACCCCAGCTAGCATTGTGTGGGTATGTGACACTAGGTGGCAGATACAAGTCTCAATACAACACAGTACATTCTTAAAACAATGTTATTATCTTAAATAAATATCTTAACATCTTTAAGATTTGACAGTTTAAGGAAGTTTAAGACTGGTCCCTGGTCTATACACACTGGTTCTTTTGTGGAAACATCTAACCATATGTCAGTATGAGTTACAGTGTACTAGGGTAGATTCACCTGACTTCAGACACATACTTTGAGATCCACACACTTGATTTTAAGCTATTTATTTGTGATTAATGGTAACGTTTAAGGGTTATTCTTTCTCTATTAAAAATACTAGAAAGTTGTAGCCGACATGAATATCCTCGGACTTCGCTGTCCATCCGCGGTGTGCATCTCAGGGTATGTGTCCGACTCATGGCAGGGATGCCAAGTGTTACGATTTTGTCGTAATTTTACGATTTTTCGCTCCTATTACACCCATTACGATTTCAGATATCAAATTACGATTTTCAAGTATTTTTAGGATGTTTATAAGCTAATGTACAATCAAAGATCTATGATAAAACTATGTATGATGAGCCAAATTATGATTTTTTGTGACCTTCTGAATTTCAAAGATATCTATAGTGTGAACATAGAGAATTACCCACGCATCTTGTTTGTTTGGTCTATGTTTCATTAGATCTATAATGTGCCAAACAGTGACGCTGGAATTCATTCATATATCATTCTGACCCTTTAAGAGTGTCACTTATATGTGTACAAAGACTATATAAAATGGTATTTTATTAAGACGATTTTTGGTACGATTTCCACCATAGATTGCTACAATTTTTGGGGTCAAAAGAGCGTAACAAATACGATTTTGGGGGTATGGTAACATGGCATCCCTGTCATTGTGAATCTACTCTTAGCAATACCTGGGAAACATCAATGTAAAAGATGCCCAGTATACAAGTGCCACATATCCTGGGTATTGTGAATGGCCATCGTTCTATAACACTTTTGATCCCCATTTCACTAAAGTTGGCTATACAGACCACTGTGTGATATTCATCCTGTATTGTTCCCCTACTGGATTTGCAAGGGGTGTAATACATTATCACATGGATATATGTATATTTCTCTTGGAGCATACTTCCTTTTTCCTGCTTAAGTTTTATAAGGTTAAGGTGGTTCTGTGCTCTCAAATAAATAAATGGGAGCAGGGGAAAAACAAAACAGAAGATAAACAACAAAAACAACAACAAAAACATATAGCATAAAATCCTAGGAGCTACGGCGACCTTTATTGACACTCAGTGTCAATTGCATTACATTATATTGTATTGTCTGGTTTTCTATTGTTTCATCAATTGTCCATTGTCTCGTTTGGGTATTACCCATGGACCTTGTTGTCCCAGGTTCGGTCCGTATGGGCCCTGTGACCCGGCTGACCTGCCCTCAGCAGTGTCGGTTTTAAAAACTATATTTATGAGTATGTGTGTGGAATGGACTGTTTTCCGTCTGCTTATTATGTGCCATGATAACATTATATCTAAACAAGCAGTGTAGTATACAGAGTATACAACATTTAGTATTATGATTGCTTTTTACACTACATGATATGTACAAACATACAGCATAGGTGTTCAGTAAATATGCAACGATGGTAGCCTGTAGATATAGATCATGTAGTCATGTTGTAGGTAGAATTGGTAAACATTACCAGGCATTTTTTGTTTCTATAAATAGAAATGGTGTTTGCTATGGCAGATGTGAATGTAATATGAGGTGCTTATGCGTGTGATGTAGACAGATCTATCTTTTGTGTTTTCTATTCAGATAAATGCTTATTATGTGCTCCCCAATGTGGTAGGCAGAGTATACACAGTTACATTTAGTTGTAAGGACAGAAACAGATACATATCATGTATTGGTTTGATCGTCTTTTATGCCCTCACCAGCAGCTCATGGAGACAGCGTTCATCTGCCCTACAATACTACATGGCGGGAATGCCTTAGCATATCGCAAATAGGGTCGGAGTGGTGTAACACTTTCTCCAACCCTGAGTCCAACATGGAGATTATGATGGGGCCTGCTTGGGGCGCTGTGCATCGCTGTAGAATAGGGTTGCTATTCTAAAGAGGTAATAGGACTAGGACTGATTACGTAATAATCATGGTTTTAATATTTCATAATCAATATGCAATTTCATGTGTTTGGTTGTTAATATTAATCATGTAACCAATTATAAATGGATGATGTCACATAATATGTAGCATGGTTAAGGACAGGTGCAGTATTACTTGGTGGTATCCTTTTCTAGATTATAGTGACCCAGATTGCACAGGGAGTGCCTTACTGATAATATGATAATGTCCTCATGAATATTAATTAGATAAGACTGGGCTGGCGTGGCCCCCAGCAAGCAATAAACAGTTATCAATTTGAATTCAATTAGAACAGACGTCCTGGTCTTCCTTCCTATAATTACAATCATAATTATAATCATATCTAAACTTATTTTAGTTTACAGCTAGGAAGAGACATGTTTTATTAGTAGTTGTAATCAACTGTTTTTCATTATTTTGCTTTTCTTTTGGCTGTGAAGTGTGAATAGAATGTTTTTGTTTAGCTATTTTTCCTTTGAATGGCATTATTGGGTACACATTGACCATCATTCTCCCTTTTAATGATTCAGAAAGTATACTGGAGGGATTCCTGAAAGGGGTTTCTTTTATCTTAGCTTTAATCCAATTAGTGTGCTCCACAGAGCTACCCACAGTTGGGTACTTTACCATAGTTTGGTGATTTTCTCGATCTTTCAATGAAAATCACCACTTTTTGGAAACTATGCAACATTGAAGCTCTGTAAACATTAATAATCCATGCACAGCGAAAAGATAAAAAATGTCCCCCTCAGGAATCACTCCAGGATCAGATCAAAGTCATTAGAATATGTTAGAATTATGATAAATATCTATTCCATATTATTGTTCAAATGAAAAGAAGAACGTCTTTTGTTCGATTCACATTCCACAGCTATGTAATGAAAGTAATTTGATAAAGGCTATGCATATATGGTTGTAACATGGTCAATGTGTGTGTTATACATTAATAACAAATTATACATGTGTAGGGGCAACAATATACGTGTATTACGGATTCATGGTTTCGAGGCGGGAATGGCCGTGTTTGTATGTAACCAAGCCATCCAAGGACGGAACAACTTGAATAAAAGCCTGTTGCATTCTTAACCGAATTTGGAACCTGTGTCCGTTTCATGCTCTCACAGCCCCCACACATGCTACGGTGCCCAAGACTCTTGCCTAGTTTCACGTTCTGACGTAATATGTGATTTATGATACAGATAATCATATGTAAAATGTTACTCTCAATTAGAGAAAAACCTATATGACTTTGGTATATGTTGTTCATGAAACAAATTTACTATCTGAACAAAGGACAGTAAGTATACATGTAATCTAAGAGCAAACAAAACAGTGCAAGTATCAATTCAACGCTTAATAGTGTAAATAAACATGGGTGAAACAGCTTATTACAAATACCCAGTTGTTATTTTAGATATTGATATACAGTTGATATTATGATGTGCATGTCATCAAAACAGAAGCCCAAGATGATAGCTCATAAGACTATAATTTGCCTTAACTCTTCCTTTACCAGATCATTTTTGGGTGTTTTTTTTACTATAGATGATGGCATGAGCATTCCAAAACTTTTGGAATTATGTGAATAGTCAAACTACAAGATCAAAATAGCAATGGTATATTAAAAAGTGTATTTTGAACAAATATTCAAAATGCAACATTTCAGGATTCCCTTCATCAATTGAGAAGGAATTAATACCATGGTGTCATTTTTTTTTAGGTATTTTCAGATTTTTGTATGTGGAATGGTCATGATGGACATATTTGATGTGGTTACCATGGCAACCAATAATTCACAAAATCACTATTTCTAGGATATCTGTTGCTATGGCAACGGATATTTTGATCAAAAATACACCAAAGAAAAAGAGAAATATTAGTACCATCTTTTTAATCGTGAAAAACTCTCTAAAGTAGGTTTTCACAAAAGAAATCATATTATTCTACATTTTTAATGATTTCTACCTGAAAAAAACGATTAAATATGGGTCAAAATTGGGTTGATTGTCCCTCAAGTTGGCAAGCCAGCCATATGAAGGGAAATAATACCAGAGACAAATGGTTTGCGATCCCTAGAAACCATATACCAAATATTACGAATCCAGAAAATCTAAGATTTGAAGCAATTCTTGAGAAGATGGCAGGGGGCTCAAAATCGGCCAAAAATTCGCCAAAAAGCACGATTGGTAAAGGAAGAGTTAAATGGAAGTGTGTGCTCCAGGACTTTAGTTCCAGTGTGTCTATTTTATTTTCTCTCAGTTTCGGAAAGCTCAGACTGTGCAGGACATTTGGTCCAGCACCAGCCACTCTGCCAGACACAGGCTATTTTAAGGCATGTCCGTGATAGCTCTCCTAGGTGCGCGGATAAATGTTCAAAGCCTTATCTTAATGCTATCTTAAACCATATTAAAACTATCTTAGACTCTCTTAAAAGTATCACTAAGCAAATGAAGATGTCACCACTAGTAGCAGTAAGTCCACTGTGGGATAGGCTAGTTATTAGTATGTAATGGGGGGCTCTGCCCCCCAACCCCTGTTTTTTTCTCTTTTCTTTTAGATGTATATATGTTGTTTCATCTCGGTGTAGGGTATATACTATACTAAGGCAAACCGCAGGTAGCAAAGTTGTGACACTAGGTGGAAGGAGTTACACATTCAGATCTTAATAATTAAGATTTAAGATTATAGATTAAGATAACGCTCTGAACGCTTGTCCGCGCACCCAGGAGAGCTATCACGTATTTGCTATTTTAAGTGGATATTCCCATTGTCATGCAGGAAATGGCAAAGAATGTGTTTATCTTAGACCAAAGTGATAGCATTTAAGATTTTCTAAACAGAAATTCATCCCAACTTTGAAGAATGTGACAAATTATTTTGCTCAGTGTTGTGGGTAGTTTACAGTATTTATCCTTTGAATAGGTGTCTTGACATATATTAAAGATCACCAATACACATATTGTAAGTTCAGCCCTTCAAAGGTATCAGGTTCACGTGCATACCCTCATGTATAAACAAGAGAAAATGACACTTGGATTTGACTATTTCTCAGGAATAAAGCAGGGATGCCAAGTGTTACGATTTTTTCATATACAGAAGCAGTTACTGCAACCAAAACAGGTATAGTGAAAAGGGGTGAAAAAAACTGAATGGGCGAGAAATCTTCAAACTCGTCTGATAAGAATCACATTCAAGATGTTAATCATTACATTAAACATGAAGTATTAAGCCATCAGTTATCTATATACAAGTGCATGCAATTGTTACGATTTTTGTTATGATTTCCAGCAAACATTAATGTTACGTTTTTGGGGTCCAAAAATCGTAACAAATACGATTTTGACGTGGGGTAACTTGGCATCCCTCAAAAGAGATTAGAATGCTTGAATAGGCAGGTTGAATTGTCAGTACCAAGGTATGTGTCCGACTCAAACTGAATCTACCCTATTGGTATATATCAGATGTAAATAGATAATGGTACAAACACATGGGTCACAATGCCCATGAAGCAATGATCATGGTGATGTATTTGTATAAACTTGGGAATAAATGAAATTGATACACACTGATATAGTACTGTTGTTTTGTACTAGGTTTCAAAGATAATTGCTATGCTAAAAAGAAATATATATATATATATATATATATATATATATATATATATATATATATATATATATATATATATATATATATATATATATATATATATAAAATGCCTTGCATTTACTCAAGTTTATACTTAATGTATATATTATGTACTGGTAGTAGTAACACAGTGGGATGTATTTTGATACATCAATAAACAAAAACACAACAATAAGCAAGAACGAGTACTAGTTGTCTTTTTGAAGGGCCTCCAGTTTTATTCAGAGATGCTGCCTTAATTTTGAACAGATATTCTGGTATCTGCAGAAACATACAGACATATAGCAAGGTTTTTCTACAATGTATCTACTTCCAGAAGAACTAAGAGATCATAATTTGAACCTAAATGAAGTATCCACTTGATTCTCACAGTTATCCAAGTATGGAACTGCAAAGCAATGCCTAACCTTGATAAACCTCATCATTGACTAACCAAACTACTATTACGTCACAAAATGGTAGTCATTTGTTTACATAGTTTACATTGTCAAATATGTCTTATTTTTTCTCTTAGAACCATGGTATATCCAGAATAATATATAATATAACTTCGAATTAGCCTAGGGAAAGTCAAACTAGAAAAAAATGAGGGAAATACTGCATGTTTCCCATGCTGAACGCCATCTTGAATTCCCAAGCGACTATATAGCCCAATGGTGCAGGTATATCACACAGAATAAGTTAAAAGGGTATGTAACAGCCGCACAGGTCCGATTGGAAATAAGGTCACCTTTTTTTTGATAACTTGGATGACAGGCTTTTGGAAGGGCAGAGGAAATAAAAGAGCTGACCTACGGGGTGAGCCTGATCACAAAATGGCAAAGGGTAAAGGGCAGAGGGAAAAAGAACTTGGAAAGTCCCTCTTTTGGGCTATCAAATGAAGGGATATTGAGAAATATCTCCATTTTGAAAGGCTATATGTACATTTTTTTGACAGTCAGCATGTACTTTTTTTAGTCAAATTCTCTTTGACAAAAACATAACCTTGTAATGTAAGGCTTATCACCAGGTGACCAGCTGCCAAAAGCAGCGGTAATACAGGAAATTAGACGACATAGATAGATATATATATATATTGACCACTTTTTATCAATCTAGACTGATATATTTCAGGCTATAATATTCAATATTCTCATTTCGTTGTAATATTCAATTTTTTACTCGGTAGTAGATCAGTACCACCCTTAAGTTATGTTAGATTTCAAAATGCTAATTTTGTCACCCCATACCACACCCCAACTTAGTGCCGATCCTATAAGCCGCACTGCTGATCTGATTATGGTGACTTTAGTACAGTACTATATTAGCAAAAACCCTCATATAAGCCGCATATCCTTACTTTGTCTTGATTCTAAAAGCCACACTGACGATCTGATTTGCATACGAGCCCCGGCTTATACACACGGTTTTACTGTATATGAACTTTGTTAGTGGTAAGGGACAGAGCTATGAACTGTAAGTTGTGGAACGGCAGGCCAACTATACTGACGTCTTCTGGGTCGTAAAGAGGATAGACAGGAGGTTGTTGTCAGTACTGACAACGTGGCTGTGTACTGAACGTTACCACAACCAGTGACTTCAGGGATATCTTCACCTTCTTGACTTGTCTCTGGGAAGCCTGATTGGTCACTTCTGTCTGCATCTGGCTCTGTCTCGTCAAATCAATCCAAGTTAAAAGGCTATGACCCGGTGCAATTTATGACCCGGTGAAATCTATGACCCGGTGAAATCTATTTCCATCAGATGCAGATAGAAATGTACAGTATGGAAACAGTTGATGTAGCACTAAGTTCATTTCGCTTTTTTTATACATCTACCCTAAATAAACCTGGTCATAGACTCTCAACTTGAATTAATTTGGTGAGACACCCATCTTCAGGGTCAGATCTCGGAATGGAAATGTGTTTGTTACAACCAGGGGGGAAACATAATTGTATGTGGTAGAACAGGGGGTTATTTCTCGAGTCTCTATGATTAAAATGGTTTGGAAAACACACTGACTACCTACAACCATCCACGACACCACAACTTTCATCGAGATAAGGAGAAAATTGTACAAGTACTGGGCTACATAAAAGTTAAAACACAAACAATCACCTACTATGATTTAGGACTCCTCTGCCCTCATCCAGATAGAGGATAATCTAACAGGTAGACACTGAATTGTACCACATTTATAGATAAGCCCTCATTGGGCTCTATTGGTTAGACATGGAGCTGCTGGAGTCAAGCACTGAGGGTCAGCTGGTTGAGGCCACGACACTGAACTATAGGGCTCCTAGGGGTTAGGCCATGGGCGCAGCCATGTCCAACTCCCGGTGCTTCCTTTGGTTGCCTCTAGATGGAGCCTAAGTTGGGATAGTGATCGCTTCAGTCTGTGTTACCCTGAAGACATGTGAATAGCATTGGCCCTCAGTAACTAGGCCTACTCACTGAAGGGCTAAGTCCTGGGAACCACTTCAGACAGAAGCAATAGTGGCCTGCCCTGTGATGTCATAACCCCTGGTTAGCTGCCCTACCTAGTGGCCAAGGGCCTGCACTAAAGGTTCTCAACTTAGCACAGGTGGTGCTGCTATCAACGGCCAGGTGCCCTATACAAGTGGTACAGTTGTAGTACCGCTGTGGCAAACTGTGATCAATAACATCCAGCTAGTGCACGCTAAACAGCTGAAGCAAAACCAGGAAAGTGGGATGTAACACCCAGGCCAAATAGATATTATGTATAAAAGAAAAGCATATCTACCACTGCCATGATACCCTGCTGGGCAGTAGCCACCCACAGGCTGAGTGGGAATGGTTGTCTTGGGTGTAGGGCTGCTGGTTATTGGTCTTTTACAAAGGAAGCCCTTCTTGGTATCACAGTGTCCATTCCTCCATTTTCCTGAGGATAAGAAAGTTACCATCCTCTCAGTTTCATGCAAACATAGTACATAGGCATTTTACATACATGTATCTTTTATATCTTAAAACCTCATAGAGACATTCAAACTTGATCCAAGATTATACAATAAATGTAATCTCTGTGCTAGGTTCTGTAATTGTCATGTTTCGAGCTGTCTCATCAGGTAGTCTTTAAAATGTCTTACTTTTTGCTTTAACATGGACCCCTATGGGATCCTTTATGCTAGCGATGGGAGGCCAGAACATGAAATATCAGAATGGATTTCACAAACTTTGGCTCAAGTTTTTAACCTTCAGCTTCAATCTTTTTTGGTTTCCTTGAGGGAGGGGGATTCTACCTAGGTATACTATGAGTTTGTTTTGACATTTTGTAGGTCAGAGTGATCTACAAAGACATGCAGAGAGAAGCTCTAAGATGGGACAAAAACGTATATACCGTATTTCCCTGTTTATAAGCCCGGGCTTATATTGATTTCAAGTAGTATATTTACCCGGTTTATAAACGGGGCCGGCTTATAAACGGGGCCGGCTTATAATATTTTGCAAGGGGGATTTCTCAGACATCCAGCCATGTTTTCTGATTAATTCTGTACTTTTCAATAATATCTTTGAATAAATCTCGAAAACTTCATCAAAATGAAAGCTGATTATCTTTATAAATATGTCTATAGTTCATGGATTTAACTGTGATTTGGATAACCGAAAGAATTATGTGAATACTCCAATTAGATGCAAACTTATGACCATATAAGTGTTACCGGATGATTTTTGAGTCCTTACCCCGGCTTATATTCGGGCCCCGGCTTATATTAAACTTAGTGCTCTCTTTGACCCGGCTTATAAACGGGGCAGGCTTATATTCGGGGCCCGGCTTATAAACGGGGAAATACGGTATACATATATTGTGTTGCAATTGGACAATTTGAGTCAAAGTGTTTCCTAATTGCACTGAAAATATCGAATTTTAAATGGAATTGAATTGAATTAAAATATTAACTGTTCCCCATTTCATTCAAAATCTAATAAAGTGTAGAGTTCGTCATTTTAATAGAATTCGAAAAGAAGACTCGAACTGCAGAACTCTTGGTGAGATGCGAAGAAGAGGTGTTTTATTAGGATCTTAACCTGGACAGTAATGCTAAGATGCTCAATCCGTTTCAGTCATTCAGTATATACAAGTAGCTTTCATACGATCAGTCGGGGCATGAGACCTGAAGAGGTCTGCCTGAGCCAGGGGGAGGGAAGCAGTATTTATACTGGTTGCCTCTGATCGGGGTACCCCCTGGTTCCGGCTAAACAAACTATATAGTAGGTGTTCGATTGAGAACGACAATAATATGAGTGCCCCTACACCACCCCCCCTAGACAAGACATACGCATTCTTTTTAAATATATATACATTTTAAAGTCACAGAGTTAACAGCGTAATGCCCATGTCTAATGAACACAATAGGGTTAGGTTCTGTTAATACAAATATTATTGCATACACACATTTTAACATAAACAGGTTATTCGAACGGCTTTACACATTTCGAATTTATATATAATAAAATATCCGTATCTTCTTAACATAATATATGGTTGATTACCACTAGGGGATTAAGACATATACATCCTCACAAACAAGTCTTATACCTTATCTTAACACATCTCATATCAAACGGGAAAAAAAACAAAAAAAAATTGAAGATTCCAGGCAGCCACTCTGACGAATAACAGGCACGTCGTTCTCTCATAGAAATAACCCGGGTAGTGGGCGCTCTCCTCTTCTAACAGCTATCCTGGCTCAAGTAGCTTGCGAACAGGTACATGGTGCTGTCCACTTCATAAAGTCTTAAAGTATCCTTATCAGTTAATGAGTGTTGTTGGCTGTTATTATCTGTCCTTCAGACTGCACACAGGTGATCGGATATTGGTGTCGAAGTGTAACACTGTCAGGTGTCCATCACCTCCTTCATAGATATCAATGATAACGATGGATGTGCACCATTATCGTCACAACCATATATTCTTGCATAGAAGCCTTGGCTAGCATGCGGGTCAGGTTGCCAGTGCAGTTTTATGGGATCAGCCCAAAGTCAGAGTTTGGTAGTATGGCCTGCAATACCCACAGGCACTATCTTATGGGTATAGGCTATAGGAGTCCAAAAAGCTTTGGGAGAATGGTACCATTTGCGAGGCTACTTTGCTTCGCATTCCCCTGAGTTTAATATGAAACATACATACTTGTAAATTAATGAGTGACATATTATAAATGTTTACTATGATTGATTCATGAATCAAATCATGACTTTTATTTCATTTCCACACAAATAGGCAACTTTGATGGGGATAGTCTGTAAAGAAGTGGGCTATCTTCAGCCCTTGAAACGTACTATTGATTGGTCTAGGCGTGACTATAATTACCTATTTGTACATTTCACCTCATCCAATTGAGGCCCTAAGTAGCATAACAGCCACTCATAGCCTGTCTAGATTGGGTGGAGAAATCTACATGATTGGTTGACACAAAGACAATCAATAGAAAACTGACCCTTTTGTCCATAACTTTCAGACAGCCCATGGCCCCATCTAAGAGTTACAGTCATAACTAGAGTTTGGCTTACATGCAAGTTTTTTCTTTTAATTGGATTTTTTAAAAAGACCTTAAATTGGCTTTAAAGCTACACTGTCCCCAATATAAATGGGCATTTGTAGTGATACCACATATGTGTCTGGACTACTAAATTCAAGTCTTTACCTAAAATCAACATGGGATATGGGCCTTATTGACATGGAAAATATCTCAAAACAAACCGGAAATAAATTCATTGATTATAAGGGTCAACTCATTCTATACATTGAACCAATGTATGTGTGCGGGACAAGAGTCAGACAACTCAATAAATGGTGGGAGAGGGTGTAATAGTTGCAGAGAGGTCCACCTGTGAGGGCACCATGTACAGGGTACCCAGTAGTGAGAATGAGGTACACAAAAGCCTTTTAAGGTAACAGTAGGCCTAATGAGAATTGACTGACTTACATCAATAAACTAAACAGTCATGAATGGTACTGCTATTTGTCCAATGGGGCCTAGAGCTAGGTCCAGTGTATCACACAGAATAAATTATGGATATGTCACAACTATAAAGGAGAAAATATAAAATGTAAAAGCAATACTTGGTAGCTAACAGAGAAGAGGGTGCCTCTATAGGCTGTGGGGATGTGATAGTTCTCAGGGAGGAGACTATCCCTACCATTATATAATCTCAAACAGTGCACTAGGATGTACTGACTATTGTTACAGTCTGCTGCAGTCAGATACATCTGGATATTACAAAGATCTGTGGAAAAACACTAACCTCCTGCTTTGGGCTTGATGCATGATCAGTGCGTTAACTTGCTCACCACAGTAGATAAGACGGTCAGATATTTGGCCAGTTGAGGGTGAAAATATTTCACAAAAAAAGTGATACACATCTGTATTTTACAACACATTTTCATCAAGTTATAATTCATGCAGGACACACATGGGGATTAAAAAACATGGAAACATCTGAACCAACCAATAGTAGTGACCTGTTCCAGATTGTAACGACCCATATTACCAACACGGAGGTTGGTGACGAGTCATTACCAACATGGCTGGTACTACTATACAAGTGTCAGCTCACACTGGCCATCATTGATGCCTTGATGAATATGTTTACATTTGTCATGCTGTTCCAGGTGAGGTCTATTTCCACGTTAATGTCCCTGCTCTTGAAGAACCAGGCAGTCCTAGATACGCTTGTGTGCTTATTTGGGGCTGTTATTATAGAGGAGCCTGTTCTGTGGAGAGTTGGTGTTCAGGAGATTGACAATTTAATTTGTTATATATGGCATTCACAGATACTGTACTGGTTTGTTTTTTCTCTCGCTATTTGGAATCTTGTACTTTTAGCCATTGAGAGATTTCTGGCAGTCTGTAAGCCATTTGTGCACATCCAAGTCACAAAACATAAAATGATGATATATGTGACTATAGTGTATATCATTATTTTCATCTTCATTAGCCCGATCAGTCTTGGAGAACAAATTGAAAATGGGGAATGTAAGGTGAGGGACACTATCGCACTTTCAGATCAATTTGATCAAATTTATGGCATGTTTTATTTTTCATTTGTTTATATCTTACCATGTATTCTCTTTTTCATTTTATATGGAAAGATAATTCTGACTTTGCAAGAAAGGCAAACTGATGCAGCCAATTTTGGCCAATCCAATGTTATAAACCAGGCTACAAAACAACTTACAAAATCAGCTATTGTCATAACCAGTGTCTTTATCCTGACAGTGGGGCCAGATTCTTGTTATATCTTGTTAGTAACTCTCAGAGTTACTAATTATACAACACATGATCCTCTGCACAAGTTGATGGTGTTTCTCACCCTGTTAAACTCATGTGCCAACCCTGTGGTTTACCTAACTGTTCTGCCATTGTTTAGACGAGGTGTCAGTAAACTATTTACAAGGCCCAGACATGACAATCATGCCATGACAGATTTAAGCAACGATGGGACTATAACACCAATAACTGACTGAACATAGACTACACAGATAAAGCACATTGATGCGGAAACCTGAACAGTCTCAGTATGCTACTGAAGGGTAGGCGAGCCAAACCAGCCCTGGATCTGATCTGGTGCACACTAAACAGCTCTGACAAAACCAGGAAAGTCAAGTGTAACACCCAAGTGTCAATGAGGAAATCATTGTACGATCTGTGGGCAACCCAGGATAAAGTCATGTATGGTGTATGACGTTGCGTTGATACTCACTTCACTACTGTGTGTTGGAAGATGCCTGAGGTGGGAAAATCCGCCCATCATATACCCTCCATATTACACATAGGGCAGCAATCTGGATAAAATCATGTCAATAAACACTCACTTTGCCAATGAAAAACACATATATTTTGTGGTCAGCCCACATAGTTTTATTCCAAGTCACCTCTAAAAATAAATCAATAAACAATATTCAATTTCAGTACAGTACATCTTAAGCCTTATTATATTTAAAGCAATAAGAAAACATAATGAACATTGTGAAGGCATCACTGGCCATCATGTATTTATTTGATAATGCACTTTGATCTGACCAGATTAAATTGATCATTTGTCTTAGCACATTGAGGTTAGCATCACTTAGAAATGACCCGGGAAGGTGTCTTGTGTTCCTCTGTGGAAAAGCATGCATATTATATGATATAGACACAGGAATTAGTTTTTCATGTAAACATCATCAACCTTTTATTATAGACATTTCTTAACTATATATCAATGATTATGGTTGAAATAGGTAACTTAATGATCAGTTCTTCCAGAACAAGGTACCTCTACACGTGTGTCATTTTGTGAAGATAAATTATCCTTCAATTGATAATTCTCCCGTAATGGTGTATTTAATAAACTACAGAGCATTATGAGTATATTTAGAATAAAAATATTATAATTCCAAATTTTCTCTCGGGACCCATGAATGTAGAGTTCAACGTTGGGGGAAAAAAAGATAATTATCCTGTAAATGAGAGATTTACTATCTACAGTAAAGGTCCTTACAGAAATGTCAATAGATAAAACTATATACTACGGATGTACAACTTGTATTATTAAAAACATATACAACATATATTCACTTCAACTAAAGAATGTAGCCTTATACACTGATACAACATACTTTACAGCTCTCAATGATTAAATGGAACAGATGATGGTCTTAATAGTATCTAGATTTTCTCCTTCAAGAAACCTTCTTTGCCCTAGAAATCTTCAGTTTGGTATTCCCACTCTTGCATATATATATATATATATATATATATATATATATATATATATATATATATATATATATATGTATGTGTGTTAAATAATAGAACTAGCACTTCAAGACCATGGTTCAAGGCGCGCCAATTGTTGTGGTTCAATGTACCCCATGCCGGCCATCATGGATAAGGTTGATGTAATTCAAATTACATCACATGCTCAGGAAGGCGTTTCACCGTATGTTGATGTTATACCTAACATGCGGCCTTAAGATGCGGACAAGATGCGGACAAAAAACATCTAAACTACTTTTTTTGTTTCAGTTGGTCCTCCGTATACCCTCCGTATCTTTTATTAGAAAAATACAACATACGGCATCCAACATACGGCCCTCTCAACATACGGACATTGTCACCTGTCTCTTTTGGAAAAATGTGCAAAAACCAGTCTACATTCATTATGAGATAGGAAAGGTCGGGAAAGGCACTGGATTTGGAGTGTTTTCTTCACCTCTGGTGCCCAGCCAGCTCTGTACTCTGATAGCTATTGTCTACCATCGTTTATACACAAGGAGTCTATAGGCAGAGTGTCAGCTCCGTAGGGCCATTATTTACCGAGTTATGGAAGAAAAGACTCTTTTTCATGTAATTTCTCCGAGAATCCATATAATTTTTTATTTATTTTTTTATCATGAAGGTAGAAGTTGGACTTAACTTATTTACTCGTTAAAATAATTATAGTTTCTATTTTAACATTATATAAACGCATATTAAAAAAGTGACACAAGAGAGGTTTCTCCCCTGTGTGGATCCATGTTTTACTGACCAAACAGGCCATCGTACACCGTATACCACTTGCTCACGTGTACTACCACCTCCTCACGTGTACTACCACCTGCTCACATGTACTACCACCTCTTCACGTGTACTACCACCACCTCACGTGTACTACCACCTCCTCACGTGTACTACCAACATCCTCACGTCCACTACTACATCCTCACGTCCACTACTACATCCTCACGTCCACTACTACATCCTCACGTCCACTATTACTTCCTCACGTCCACTACTACATCCTCACGCCCACTACTACCTCCTCATGTCCATTACTACCTCCTCACGCCCACTACTACCTCCTCACGTCCACTACTACATCCTCACGTCCACTATTACCTCCTCATTGCTACTTCTCCTCACGTTCACCAGTATACCTCCTCATATCCACTACTAACAACATGCGGACCCCATTTACAACATACGACCCTACATATAACCCCTTTTTATGCAATTTTTGATATACCACCACCCCCCCTACCCCTCCGCATTCTGGGCTCCAAATACGCCAAACATACGGATTTTATGTGCTCCGTATGTTGAGCTGAAACGCAATTATGGCCGTATGTACATACGGCCGGCCGTATGTACATACGGTGGCCGTATCTTTTTCCGTAAGATGCGGACATGTTGAGCTGAAACGCAAAAATGAACTGAAATGCAAAAAAAGGACATACGGACCCTCCGTATGATACGGTGAAACGCCTTCCAGGGGTGAAATCAGGTTCTACTGGAGCATTTAGATGTATACTTCGATTTCCATACAGATCTTTGGCCAGCAATGTTTTGTAACAACAAACGAACAAAAGTTTAACAATTGCAAATATTTACTTTCAAGGGCATAAGTCTTTAACATTGTCTGAGTTGCTCTTCAGTATCCAAGAATAGATATGATGCTGCTTCTCTGAACCGTTTATAAAAGGGGGTGATGTGGTAGGAAAACTGCTGGAAACTCTCAAAGGAATAGCAAAGAGAGCGAGTGGTTCAACTTGCCCAGGTGGTCAAAGTGCCCCGCTCTCCCCTACTGAGTGCCTAGAGCATTATTAACACGATGCTCTATTGAGAGAATATGGTTGGACCAGGTGCATCTCAGTAATAAGCTGTCAGAATATGATCTCTTGTAATGCATCCCAGTCGATGCCAAACAATGCATGTCTGAGAGGCTAAGTTGGACAAAGAAAACTAGGTGGGCATCATAAAGTAGCTTTATGGTACGGACCAACAGAATAGGAAGTTGTCCGGTTGTATACTGATTAGTACTGGCGCAAATCTTGGTACCCCTCCAGCAACAGTCGGCGTGGCGTCTGGACAGGTACTCAGCCCTATAAATAGGGGCGGTGGGGCTTTAACCCTAACCCTTTATGGAAGGATGTCGCTAAAAGATGACATTCGTCATCATGATGCACCAATGTAGCCCCGGTGAGTAACTCGCATCATGTCGACCCTTCCGGAGTATCTCACCCATATGGGGTCGGCATGATGCTCAAGTAGCTCACCAGGGTTGCGTTCATACATCAGGACGACCAAGGACATGATACATTTAGGTATCATGCCATCCTTTCATGGTTGAGGTAGGCACTTGGATAAATTTTCCAAATTGTGTGGATTCCATATTTTATTGTGCCATGTTATTGGCCACACTAACTGCTTTCCAAAACATATCTAATCATCCTTCTATCATAATTAGAAGTGGAGAAATTGATCAGAACATGGAGCGTTGTGGAAGCAAGTGCCCATTATAAAAATGCACAGAGGCACCTGTGAAAGATTGGCACCACTGGAGTGGGCTTATACTAGGCGATACACACATGTGGTTGGTGTGTGACCATACAGCCACTATACCATCTCTCTACCCATATGGATATCTTTAGGCCGTTATACTATATTCGATTGTGTGTGTAATATACTGTTGGAAGGCTACAATATTCCACTTTCAATATTGCTTCAACATATTCTTTAATAGGTTTTATATGAAACACCCTTATACATTTTGATGCTCTACAACCCCATGTCATCTAGGCTAGAACAGTACTTGTAGTGCATCAACTTGGACAATATAGAAAACCCCTTGGGCATCCATGTAGGAGGTTATCAATGGGTACACACAATTTTCTGATATATTAGGACCTGGATGATTTGATTTTACCAATGGCTGGCTAATATTTCAATATTATCTATTTGGTAGAAAAATGCCATAATTTTTTTGCAAACTGTCATTTCCCTCTTGGTTATAAACCTATGTTAAATGAACACTATGGGATACTTTTCTTCAAGGGCTTTCCATCATGCTAATCTATAGCGTCATAAGTCCCATCGGGGCTGAACAATATGAAAAACCCTGAGGCTCGTCTCAGGGAGACTCCTAAATGCAGAGCGAATTTTGTGTGTCACCCGTGGCTGCACCTTGAGACCACTGCAGTGCGTATTTCAGAGTGCCTAGTTTAGCGCCACATAGGGCATTATTGCATTATTCCCAGTAAAAGATAAAAGTTGTCCATACAATGTGTGAGTGCAGCCCTGGAAAGTAACAAAGAGGCTGCTTCTGTTCATTCTCACGGGAGGTACATGCACCAAATAAAAATGCACAAACAATATAATACATTGTTTGTATTTGCTTTATATATTATACAAAGCATCATTTACGGCCTGACAATGGATAATGCGATGATAAGGTTGCACCTGTTTTCTATCACAGACAGGTATGGGATTAAGCAACATATTGAGGGGATAGAATTTACAGGTGAACTTCCTCTTATAAAGTAGCAATCTCACAGCACAAATCAAGGTATGTTTGCATGCTTCCAGTGACCACTTCCAGGGAACTGACCTTCTCTAGCCCTTTAATGGCTGCTCCTCTGCTGAAAAATTATGTCAAACCACTGGGGATATTGCAGATGAATATGTTCTACTAAAACAGACCCTACAATAAGGATAGAGCCCTGATACTGCATATATGCAGTATTGTTTTTTGGGGACTGAAAAGACAGTACTGCATATATATATATATTTATGCAGTATCGGTTTTACAGTGGTTCTGCATATATGCTGTACCGGGAGGGAAAGGGTTAAAAAATAGCGTCGAAAAACAACCCCCCAAGGCTATGTTTGCCGTCTTACAAAGTGGCTATTGGTGCCCAGCCATAGGATACAGGCCTACTTATATTTCCAAACTGGTGTCATAAGACAGCTGAAGACATAATTGGCAGCTTCTTATCTTGTGTACAGAGCATGGGCACGGCTAATGCAAATTGCTTTTGTTGAGCATGTTATATAACTAGGAATATTTTATAACAAGAAAAACACATGCTCCTACCCAGGTCTCTAAAACGGTGTTGAGCACCAATAGAGATATAAATCCGAGTGAGATATATGACTTTTGATGATTGACTGTCACCGAAGACATGTGCAAAATAAAACATTAAAAAATCACAATGTGTCACGGTCACCAGTGTAGCCCTAGTGGAGCCCAGGCGTTTGGGCCATACCCAAGATTTTGAGGTCAGACTGGGACTCCTTGTGGTCGTGAGATGCTAAACTCTGAGCCCATCACAGCAGGAACTGCACGAAACACGTTATATCTCACACATTATAAACCTTATACCCAGCTAAAAAACGTTATTTTAAGGCAAAATAACGTTCTAAAACTGTATATAACGTTATGCCATAGTGAGGAGCCTTAGAAAAACGTTATATAATGTTAAATAACGTTACCAAATGTTGTATAACTTTTTTGTTTACTGGGTTGCCTCTCTAGCGCCCTTTTGCCCTCCGTGCCCACAGGTTGGGCCCTGATGGGGGGTCCCCATGTTCCATGACGATTTTAAGAAATGGCCATATCACCATATCGATTTTAAGAAATGGCCATGTCACCATATCGATTTTAAGAAATGGCCATGTCACCATATCGATTTTAAGAAATACTCAATGTCGCATGGCACTATCAAATCTTTCCTCCTGTTCCATGTCACTAAGCACCGAAATGGTCCGTGTCGCCATGTCAGATTTAGAGGTCTAGGGCCATACAGATGGCAAAGGAGAGCAATGGGATTGGCGGCTATGCTTTTAAACGATCGGGACAGCCCATTAGTATATTGGTCAAATGAACCTAAAAGCCATGCACATAGCGCTTTAATGCAATATGCCCTTTGTCGTCTCGATCCATAGAACTAGCCACATTTACAGAGGGTATTTAATCTACACTGTTAAAAATCCCCATAGAGAAAATGGTGATTCACCGTTTATTTTAGGGTCACCCTTTTTTGGAAGTCACCATAATTATATATATAGGATTTCACAGTTATTTCTAAATAATGATTAAGGATGATTAATTAGCTATTGTAGTGGCTCAAACCTTTAAGGAATTTTTCATTTATGATTAAAGTGGAATTCATAATTCTAATGCGGGAAAATATGACACTAGGCTAGACGTAGGCGGAGAGAGCGGGGACCGATATCGAACAGTTTTGAGGGCATTTCTACTCTTTTAGTTCTCAACCTAGCAGTAAACCTGTGTAAAGGTACAGAGGACGGAAATTAGGAGCAGATGTCAACACCACTGACCAGACAGACGAGAAATTCGACAAACAAAGAACCTTTGCTCGTGCTACAGGACCGGAAGCGGACGCGGCCCAAATCCAAGATGGCGGAACCTGATCCGAATGTCAACAAAAACACGAGCGTACAAAAGGTTTTTCTTCCGTCTCTAACTAATAACTCCACCCCTGAGGATGTTATAGCGAAAATTAATGAGCTTGAAGGAAGACAAATCGCCCAAGAGAGTCTAACAGCTCGTACGGTTGGTCTAGTAGATGAAATTGAAAAAAGAGTAACAAACTAAAAGATATTCAAACTAAAATAATTGTCATGAATTAACCACTAAGAGACATAAATAAGTATTTCATACCATTTTACAATTACAACCCTTAAGCAGAAGCTAGAGTTTATATAAAACAATTTAACAAATACAGTGATATGCATATATATATATATATATATATATATATATATATATATATATATATATATATGTAAATACATATATATCATTTCCACACAATAGGTGTCTGTGTTATCCAAACCACTTGCCAGTGTCCCACAAAGGTTAATAAACTATTCATTATGAATATATTCAATCAAACTTAGTTTTAGACTAGAATGTTGATGCTGTATTGAAAAAAAGTAATAGGGAACTATTGGATTTCTAACACATTTAGTCCACTTATCATAGTAGAAGCTTCACAAAAGTCTGGTCTAGAACTAGGCTGCCAACTAGTTGAACCTGATGGAACTTTCTAGACAACAGAATTTCACAGTAAAAGAAATAACAGTGCTTTATCATAATGGTTTATGGAGGTTCAATGTAAAATCAATTGCACCGACGGTTCCTCACCGTAATATTAGGTAACGGTGATGCACCGCTAAATTCAACGGTGGTTCTCTGTATAATCAACAGTAATTTTTAACAGTGTAGATTATGCACTGACTGTATAGGGGTCAGTCTGGTCGTCCTGTGGGCGCATCCATTGCTTGATCTGGTAACCGGCGAGATAAGCACTGATACAGCAATCACAATGGGTACAGGCTGTTACATAATGCACCCTAAAAATTCCGCAGTGAAGGCCAGGGAATTATCTCATTGGTTGATAATGCATCCAGCTAGACGCCTATATGGGATGAATCATGGGTGAGTTTATTCTTTGCCCCTTAATGACCCATTGTACATTTCATCATCACCTGGCTCATATACAGTGCCGATACAAGACATGAGAATGATAGTTCAACAATTTGCCGTCAGGGTTGTTTGTGCAATGTTGCCCTCCCTCTCCCTTTAGCATGCTTTAGTCTTCTTAATCCGCTAGGTGTCAGCAGTACATTACCGTAAAACCTCGCGTATAAGCCGCGGCTAGTTCGCGAATCAGACTCAGCTTTCTTTTGATACCAAACATGCCTATATAGGGTGCGGCTTATACGAGAGTTTTTATAAGTATACTACAGTACCAAATTAGCAATTTTCAGACCCCCTCTGCGGCTTATATAATATGTCAAAGTTAGGGGTGCGGCTAATACGCGAGTTAGGCTTATACGCGAGGTTTTACGGTATGTGCTAAAACCATGTTATCTTCATTTTGATTATATACATGGCTCTATGCTCCACTAGTTCAAAAGTTCAACTGATAGGAGGCTATCTTAACTGTCCCCACTGGTCTGGGATTGACGTGTGTAAGATACTGTGGCTGTATTCTATTTTGGGCTATACGGCAATAGAAGACAATACCATAATCATATGGACTGACACAATTATAACCACTTGGTCCTCATCTCATCATGAAAGTTTGAAAACAATTTGATCAGTCAACATCATGTCCTTCTGCTTTACTTGGTGGGAAATCTAGTGTCTATATATCCTAAGGTGAGTGTAATGAATCGATAGATGACCTACTGGTATATGCTAAATGATGCAACATAAAGGGTTACAGCATTTGGAACGCATTGTCTTGATTGTAGATACGTGAACGCCTGGATGGGTAGAATCACTCATAGTGACAAAGCCTACACTCATACTCTTGTCCCATTGGATTTATTCATGATTATTATGAGTTAAACTTTGTGGAAATTGCTTGACAATTATATTCATTGTGCTGTGTATTGCGTCTGTTTTTAAATCTGTTTTGTTGCACCTCTAATGAGGGAAATAGAAATATATTACTAAATATACTGATGTGAAGGTTTATTCTAATATACGCTAGCCGAGGGCTTATGATTGGAAGTATAGGATATCTCTCTTTCACTGAAGTCTAAAATCGAATACACGGTCATTGCTTTGTAACCTTCCAGATGCCAGCTTGCCGAGCATGAGCTGGCAGCCAATCGAATAGAACTAGTCGGAATATACTTACAGTAAGTGTCATATTATCAGCAATGTACTTACTTTAAAACAGCAACCGATAGAAATCATGCATAATAATCATAAATCACAATGATATTTAACCATGGTTTAGGCAAATTGCAGTATAGAATCTTATTTAGCTACACTTCACAACGTATGCTTGCCCCGTGCACATGTTGACATACAGTTGGATATGTTTCTTATATTCATTATATGAATATAACGCTTGGTATATTATACACCATCTTACTATATTGCTTGCCTTAAAAACATGTGTTTCTTCATTGGCGGATCCAGGGGGGGGGCCCGACGGGCCTTGGCCCCCCCCCCCCCCCAAAAAAAAAAAAAAAAAAAAAAAGAGGAGAAGAAGAGAGGAGAAAAGAGAGGGAAAAGAGAGAAGGGAACAATACTATATAGGCACAGTCTAGACAATCAGCCTTTTCTTGGGGGGGGGGGGGGGTCATACCCCCAAACCCACCATGCCTGCTGTGCTTTGTTTGCGCTGCGCACGGAAACATACAGTGACTCTTTGGTCGGCCAGGTTTGGGCCCCCCCCTCTGGAAAATCCTGGATCCGCCACTGTTCTTTAACGACTAAATTCAATTTAACAAAGGACACCTTGATTACTTAATTGTCAATATTTAGATTTTGTAAACTTCAATGTAATCAATAAATATATGGTGCAATTAACATTATTCCCCGTTCATCACATAGAAACTAATCATGCTCAGAATTCAATATCAAGAGCCATACAATTTCCGGGAGATCATTGATACGCAAATACAATTGTGCGATCTTGAAACTATATGTGGACATATACTGAATTGAAATACACTTTATAAATGGCTTTGTTTTCCTTTCAGGACGAAGACAAAGTTCACACTTTAACAGTCAAGATTTAGTACAGACTTTGTTGCATTAAGCAACATCTTGATTGTGTTAACGATGTCAGCAGATGAGGGACTTAGTCTAGTTATTGTACTCACCACAAATGGATTGGATGCACCCTACTGGTGTGAAATCATAAAAAGGCATGTCCCTGAAGTACCTGTATGTGACTTGCGAGTGCGTAACAGGGAAGTTTATACAAAGATTCACAGCTATGTCCGTGACGAGTGGGAAGGCCTCTTGTTGAAAGACTTCTTAGGACTGAGAGATGAGTCGGATGACAGGCAGGGTATAGCTAGGGACACTGTGCAGAAACGCAATCTTGTTCTGCACAAGGTATTCAAACTTACAGCTGGGCCTTCTCGGGTGACGCCCAGTCCATTCTTTCCCGTTTCCTCTCCTCCGAACCCTGTGCGGCCGAAATCGACCAAGACACCCATCCCACAGCTCATGTCTGCAGCTGATTTGCTGCAGAAAGCATCCAATGGCCTTGCTCTCACTGGTATTCTATTCACAGACAAGATACAGGACTGCCTAGTACCTAGACATCAAACCTTGCAGGTTTTTCCTGATGTTCAACTCTCCGAACCAGCTCTTAAAGAGTACACAGGGGTTGTCAAACTGTCATCTGAACAGATGGAAAGTCAGTTTCACAATACTCTACAAATTATTGGGTATCAAGCAGCTGCTACATTCTTTGGGGATGGTTGGGGGTTCTTTGAAGAAGCTAACCTCTCCAAATACCCTTACTCTGATCAGGGGGATGGGGTTGCCATCAACAAAACGGTTGTTTTCACCGCAACACCGACAATGACATGCGCCCTGGACTATAGCAATGCCAGGATCTCTAAAGCAGCCACAGCGGAGCTGCGGAGAATGAAGACAAATTTCTATTGGGGGATGGATGATGAGAAAGTTCAGAAAATCTGTGAGAGTTTTTTTCTCAAATTTGGTTCTCATGTTAGCTTTGGCCCGGTGACATTTGGAGAGGTCCGCGTTCATGACGAGCTGTCCTTCGAGTCTAAAGCAAGTGCCATCCCATCCGTCATAGATAGAGGGGCTAGTTTTGAGCAAAGTTTCAAGGGAATCTGGGAGCTTCTTGGTGAGTGGGATGAGATACAGAATGTTGATAAGCTGAGGTACATGTTACATAAGGCTTGGAAGAACATGTTCACATATCCGTCTGACTTTGTCACGTCTCCTGGTGAGAGCAAGATGGATGATCTCGTCAACAAGACAAAGAGGTGGATTGGAGACAGACGCTTACAGTATAATGCACGCAGGTACCTACAGGAGATTAGAGCAGTCGTCAACCACCCACAAGACGAGGATAGGAACCACAAACACTGGATCAATGTCTTAAAGTATGAAGATTCAGTTTCAGCTTTCTTCTTAGCTGTCACTGAGTGTCGTCTGCCAATTTACAACGTGGAAGCGATTCAGGACATAATAAGGGAATTGACATCCTTGGAAAGTCAAGGCAACTTTCCCAAAATGCAAGAAATAGTTATGTGGCTAGACAGCACAGCTGTCTAATACTGTATAAAGGATTGACAACAACAGTAGGTAGGGGCCAGAAATAGCTTACTAGTATGCAAAACTACTGTGGTACCGTCTTGCGAAAAGGTTGATACCAGTATTATGGTATTGTTTATGATTTTGGCGTGTACCAGTTAATTGGTACATTTGGTGGGATAATTATACCATGACAGTAAGCCCGTGGTAGGGTCCGCAGCCACTTCAGTACCTTAACTGTAATCACAGAATCATGTTTCTTTTCCCACACCTGATGATTTCCCCTTAAGTATAACCTTAACATTTCATTAGGAGATAAAAAAAAATACCAGGAGGGATGGATCAGTGTCTGGGCTACGGCATTATATGTACATTTTTATCAGCAGATTGAACAGACAATTCAGAAATGGATTTTGTTGGGTCCCCATGAAAGCATGTAATGGAACTGTCATGTTCAGTGCATGATGTCTTAATGAATATACACAGAGAGAAGTAAAGGTGTCAACTGTGTCTCCAAAGAGGCTGTGATAAAATAGAGAGTCAAACAGCTAATGACTCTGCTTATATGAAGGGTCAACTTGAGGTGACTTTCTACTATCAGTGTCAACTTGAGTTGACTCTCTACTATCAGTGTCTATTGCAGAGTCAATAGCTGTTTGACACTCCATTTTTGCCAGAGCCACCTGGGAGACACAGTTGACACCTTTAATTTTCTGTGTGTGAATAATTGTACTTATTATAGCTTCTCTTACTAACGGGTCTGGATCTTGTGTAGATCCCCTTTTTTAGACCCCCCTACTTATTAATAATGTTTTATCAACGTATATGTCATATTAACCGTGCCTTCCAAGTCGTATTCTCCTGTCAAGTTAGGCTTAGCCACATTCTACTGGTTGTCAGGTACCTATTGTTATATTCCAGTTACATTTTAATTGATGGATCCTTTGCTATATGTGCCTAGACGTATGTATTCATTGATGTGCACTTTGCTAACGTGATTTAACTTAGACAACCATGGTTATAAGCTTCCAATATCGCTATCTATAAAAACAGAGGGCAAAAGGTGCTGTATAAATGTAGCCATTTGTGTTTGTTTTATAATTATGATGTTGGGCATTGTATCAGCTTGAAGTGGGTATATCCGATTTCTAACAAAATCCTAAATCCTACATCAATATGTTCAAAATACTGTAACATATATTATTATGGGTTGGGGCACACTTAAATGGCATCCATGATTACGAAGAGCTCAGAAACCCTCAGACTTTCTAATGGGGTCCAACCATGGGTTTTTCTAGTGTATCTTCAATGGGGGGAATAAAATCATGCACACCTTTATTCCAAAATGACCATAACAATTATATTGAGCAATAAAATCAAATTTATAATTGATAGTCTCCCGTGGCTACATAAAATCAAATTTGTTAAAATTAATCATGTCATATGCCAACATTCTGACTCATTATTAGGGAAATTTATTTTTTTGTACCACACATTGGATATACTCACTTCAATGTAAGTGTTCACTCACCCGATTCGCAATGATAACAATTTCTGTAAGTCAGATTCTAAACAGATGTTCATACATGACCAGGCATTACCACTGTCATCCATTAACACATGGCAAATGCTGTTTTATCTTGGTTAATTATGTTTGCTACAATATGCCCTAAGTATCTTCAGCTGAACAACTAAACATCAACTTAGGATTGACAATACACTCTGTATACATGTGACGTTTCATTTTAATTCTGTTGCATACACGTTTTGTATCATTCTGTATTGTAGCAGAAGCCTGTAAACTCTTAAGCCCATGGAGGGATCTGCAACCCCTAATTGAATTTTTGGAAGACAATTAAAGTGTGTATGATCCAAGCAATAAACAATGTCCAAATACCAAAGGCAGTACAATTTGAGTACATGATTTATATTATTACATGAAGCAGAAAGACGATTTAGGCCAAGAAAAAGATAAAAGGTATGTTTCAGGTAACATAGGAAGAAAGACTATAGGATCAGTGGGTCGGATATTTATTTTATTTACAATTTTTTAAACATTAAAGTACTAGCCATCCTCCGTGTAAACCCTAAAAATGCCCCAACAAGTGTAAATATATGAAACTTTGTTCAAAATTGCGCATGAGAAAATCGGAACGGCCCTGTTTTGCTAGGGTCGGTCCTGTGACCTGAAGGAAACCTTCTTTTTAAATTGCCTTATTATCTTTCATTTAGAGAACGATTCTCTATGATTAAGCAAAAGGAGATTTGCTCTTCACATAGAGTATGGTAAATAAAGCAACACATCAAACTATTGAAATTTACTGAGAACCCTTTTCGTACAGCTTGTTGGACCAGCCCTTTATCTCATACTCCATCTACAAGATTGATTAACAACAGCGGACTGGATACCTAATCAATTGGAACTAAGGAAAGAAATGTACATGAGTCATGAGTTACCACCGTAAATTCCCGCGGATAACCCTCATCTCGCATATAACCCGCACCCTGACCTTAGAAGGACTCTCTAGCCCGCACCCGGTGTCTAAATTTGCGATTTTAGTACTGTTCTATACTTTCAAAAACCCTAGTATTACCCTACCCTAGACTTTGGGAATAAAGGTATAGTTTGCGTATAACCCGTGAAATGCCGACCGCTGTCTATACATGTGTAGTTCCTCAGTAGAGGGGGGGGAGCAGGGCGGCTGACAGTATGAGTTATTGAAAGAGTGACCGAGATCAAAGATGTCACATATCAATGTGATCATAGGCTACCATTGTATGTCTTATCTACATATCATGACGAGAATTTTATTTGAGATAAAGACGAGTCGATTTCACCATGGGGTCGGAATCGATCACATTCCCACATGATACACAGTGTGTCAACATAGTTAAACCCTTAACGTCAACACAGTGCTTTAAGGAGCTTTGCACTTTAAAGATATTATGCATGAATGCAGCCTTCACAAGTTGGTCTAAAATGATGCAGTGATGCATCTTAATAACCATCATGCTTTCCTAGCAGTAGCATCAGCCTGATGCATCAGTGAAATGTCAGCAAGTTATTTTGATGGTTCATCACAACGAAATATATCTCTTTGAATGCACCGTCCTTATAGGATTGCTGAAACTATGCACAAACACTTGGCCTAGTAAGATATCTAAGATAATGCTTAGAGACATGAGACCTCAAGGCACAATAAGACTGCCTCCTTTATCTTCTATATCTCTATGCCATCTGTTCTAGTAGAAGTCCAGTTCTCCAACTCTTTAAGGACCACTTGTCTAAAGCTTGATTCCTGTTTGTCATCATGATGCACTACAAGCAAATACTTTGCTGGCACTGTATCAGTACATCATGTAGATGCTGTAAATTCGGCACCATGCATACCTTTAGCACTGAACAGGCTTAACCAAATGGCATCCATATACCGTACCAAAATACCATTGTTCATTGTACCGTTCTTCGAGGCCTATTGACCTGGGTAGAAATAAACTTGTCAAAGGACACTTATTGATGACGTCACTAGAAGTGGGATTGCCGAGATAAAGGTGCCCTTCAGAACCACACAGATGACATTTAACGGAGGTGAACAATCGGGGAGTAGCTGCATGCCGGGCTGTGTTTGAGTGTTGAGACCCACGTAACAAGTAATAGCCTTAAAGGTGCAGATGTCGGTACCCCTCCAGCGACAGTCGGAGTGGAGTCGGGACAAGTACTCAACTCTATGTATAGGGGGGCTGGGGGTTTGATGAGACAACACATTTAGACTGACCACGATTGCCTGCCTCTGCAAATAACATGTAAGTAGAAAACTATTTTTTTTGATTATTTGCAGTGGCCTAAGATTGCCCCCAATCTCACTGACCGCAACCCCCATCCAGTGCCATTCATTACCCACCTTCTAATTAGGCTGACTTCAATACATGCAAATGTTTAGATGAATCTTTAGCCTACGTGATGACCATGCATTTTCTTGGCCTTGTAGATTATCCAAAGTGGGATCAGAACCGAGATACCTGACTGCTGAAGTTGTGATGTCCAACAGATCAATGGGACTAAATGTTCTACAACCTAAAACGAAGACATGAGGAAGGGCGATAATCCATGGATGCAAAGGTAGTACTTCAGCCTTTACCGCCCACGATTCTTACCCTGTTGCACGCACAGAAAAGTCGGAGTCATTGTCGCTAAAACTACCCTCACCTGAGGGTCAGGCACTGCCTGACTCTGTAATGAGGGTAGTTTTAGCGACAATGACTTTCACTTTTCTGAGGGCGTGAGTAATATGTATTTAACAATAAGAAGGGGATAATAATTGAATGACCTGACCCAGGCTTTCATAATGACGATTAACATGGGTATATTGGGGCAGTATGTTATACTCTGCCTTGCTAGGCCACTGCATTTCAAACTCTTGTTTGTCTTAGTATATAAGGCCAAAAACAGAAAAGGTTTTGTGTCAGGTAACATGGGAAGAAGGTCTAGGGTCAGTAGGTCGGATCATTTTTTATCTTTTTTCTTTTTCTAATCTGTAAAGACTAGCCAGCCAATAAGTGTAAAAATGAGATTTATTCAAAATTGCATAAATCTGCATGTAGCATGTGCCCTTTTGATTTCATCATTTCCGGATTATGAAAATCGCAGTTGGCTCTGTGTAAACCCTAAAATTGACCATAAAAATATGAAAAATATGAAAACTTCAAAATTGTATACAAATACGTAGGGTCGGCCCTGTTTTGACAGGATAGGTCATGTGACCTAAAATAAAAGTTTTTTATTTGGCCAAATGTTTTTTCTAAAGTGTGTTTATTAGATAATTAATTACTTTTAAAGCGTAATTACATGGATTTGGCGCATTGCCATTCTTCCACCAAAAACAAGTGGGGCTCGTCCGGTAGTAGTGTGGTTTTTATTCACCAGGTGGCGTTCTTAGATCAGAAGTCGGTCACCTTGGTTTTTCACAGTTGGATCTTTGCTTGATTTTCTATACAACTATGGTCTGCTCTCTTTGCCTTTGCAATGAAGAGTCCTATGGCGGATTAACTATTAAAATGTTAACACATTCATGTTCAGTACTATTAATGTACACAATTCCTGGTTTGATTTTGTGCCTACAGAACTGAAAATGCTTGTCATGTTTTTTTTCTGTCTTTAAAGTGGTGCATACAATGTATCATCTGAAATCTTCATTTCAAGCTCTTCAAGTTTTCTTTTTGATTTCTGTATATTCCTCTTTGGTGGACTGGTTTTGGCAGATATTAATTTGTTCAAAGAAGGGGTCAATCCAGACCCCCATGATCCCCCCGGATATTTTCTTTTTTTACAGTTTCCACTAATAATTGAGCAGGGGTCGGATTCCCTGTGCCTTGGTGATAACCCCTCAATATCACTCGGGTAATCCGGCTCCCCTCTGTGCCATACCATTCCAGTAACGTACTGAGCGGTCAGATTGTCAGACGGGGAAGTAGCTCAGTTGGTAGAGCAGCAGGTTACGTGATCTGAGGGTCGTTGGTTCGAGTCCCACTTTCTCCAGATGATTTTTCTGCAACTGTTTGATTTACAGACTAAAATAATTGAAAAAGGAAAAAGCCCCTTCTGCCTTCCCGAAAGGGGGGCCCTTCCTAACATCAAACATCAAATATTATTCTGTTAATGCCTTTTGGGGGAAAAAAAGTTTAATTCACCATTTTTGTTTAAAACCCTTGATAATTGTCTTTACGAGCCGTAAAAACTGGCATGTAGCAAAAACATAATGAAATTACTGAAACATTGAAAACAGTGATAGTGTCGGCCTTTTTTGATAAACTATTCATCTCATGAGACCAAATATTAACAATTGGGTTTAAACCATTCGGTGAGTAGAAAGAGGGAAATATTTGCTTAATTGAAAAACAAGTAAATATTGGAATCCATCATTTTTGAAAGAATTCACTGGTGGGACCCTCCTTCTTTGAGTTACAAAAAAGAATCGAAGATAAGAATAATGCGTTTTTATAGTGTGATTATAGTGGTCCAGAAGGGCCATATGGATAGAAAAGTGATGAGTGCAAATCAAAAAGTAACAAGTGCAAATCAAAAAGTGAAAAGTGCAAACCAAAAAGTGAAAAGTGCAAACCAAAAAGTGAAAAGTGAAAATCAAAAAGTGAAAAGTGAAAATCAAAAAGTGAAAACCAAAAAGTAAAAAGTGGTTTTAGGTTTGAGGTTTCCACTTTCAGTATCACACTGTCAATCTGTCAACAGGTTGTGACAGGTATCTCTTACCGATTTTCTCACCAAATCGCCGATTTGGTGAGAAAATCGGCCGTTTTCCTGAAAATCGACTTTTTCCGACTTTGACCCATTTTCTCGCCAAATCGGCCATTTTCCCTAGAATCGACATTTTTCCATTTTTGACCCTTTGTCTCGCCTTATCAGCAATTTTCCTGAAAATCGACTTTTTTCTGAATTTGCAAAAGTGAAAAAATGAACTTTTGCAAAAGTGAAAATTTTTTTTTTACAAAATTGAAAAAAAAAACCTTTAACAAAAAAACAGAAAAAAAAGTTTCCTTGTTTGAAAATGAAAAAAACTTTTCTGACCCTTCTGGACTTCTGTACATAAGGGCTAGTTCATGCCCTACACCTCTAAATGGCAGGGCAGTAATAGCAGCTTAGTAGGGCCACTTTACAGTAGAAACCTATACAAGTAATGCAGTCTCTTGATAGTTTATTTAATGTTTGTTTCCTCTCAAAGTATTATATTGTTTGGAGAGCACATAACAGATATTTAACAACACTTAACATTGGTAGAATGAGTTAGATAAGCAGAGCTGTTGACAGCTCCAGATCATAGAAACTCATAGCAAAGGGTGCAGCTTCATCCACTAACCAGGACCAAATCTGCCAATTTCCCAAAAATCACATTTTTGGAGATTCTGACCATTTTTCTCACCCAATTGGACATTTTCAATTGATTTTTTTTCGTTTCTAACCTTTTTTCTCGGCATTTCTGCCAATTTCCCAAAAATCACATTTTGGATTCTGACTACTTTTCTCGCCAAATTGGACATTTTCCTGGAAATTCTTCAAAAAATGTCCAATTTGGGGAGAAAAATGGTCAGAATTTCCAAAAATGTGATTTTTGGGAAATTGGCAGAAATGCCGAGAAAAAAGGTCAGAAATGAAAAAAGTCAATATTTTTCACTTTTCACTTTTTGGTTTGCACTTTTCACTTTTTGGTTTGCACTTTTCACTTTTTGATTTCCACTTACCACTTTTGACTTTTCTATCCATTTGGCCCATCTGGGCCACTGTACATGATACTCTAATAATTCAAGTAAAGGATATCTAGTTATTGATATTTTTTTTTGTTTCCTCACTTAACAGATCCACGAAATGCTTCAGAAAAACGTTGACTGTTGACATGATCGTATTGGACATGGGAACATTTGAAGTCTGGACCTCCCTCCAATCAATGACATCTGCTGTCTGCAATGCAAAAAGAACAAAGTAATCAATCGTCTCCCAGTTCAATATGTAACGTGAACATGGCGAAATACAGCAATAAAGGTTTAGATAGCTTGTACAGGGGAGAGTACTGGACACATGTAATTGATGATAGCCGTCTGGAGAGTCTAGTGCAGACATCTATACCATGTCCTACCATCAATCCACCCAATAGTGTACTGTTGGGTGCCTCAGATAGGTTGGCTTTGTCAGGTATTCGTTTTGTTGGAAATGAAATGAAATCGTGTGACATAGTTCTTAGAGAAGACATTAATATTAGCCCTGCGCCACCATTGCAGCAACAGCAAACCGTTGATGTGAAAACCAGCTCAGAAATCCAAGCAGGGTTATTTACACAATACTGTTAGGGCTTAGGCCTAGGTGTCTCATTGAGTATTGAGAATTCAGGTATTCGGACAGTCACAGAACACGCTTCTACGACAGAGTATTTCTATCGAGGTTTCCACACAGTAGTCCCAACTGCACGTTATGTTCTACATAAACCATCTCTAAGGCTGTCAAAGGGGGTGATAAATGAACTTAAGAAGGTGCTTGCATTGACTCTGAATGATAGCGACTTGGTTGTCATCCAAGCCTCCTGTGAAGGTATTTTTGAACGATTTGGTTCGCATGTTTGCGTTGGTGATGTTCACCTTGGTGGTATATACACATGGGAGTCTCGCTATGAGGGACGGGAAAGTGATGTTGCACATCTCGCTGCTGTCATTGACAGGTCACTACAGTCAGGGGTTGTTGGCTCACCATTTGAAGCACGAGATGTTTCATTTGGTACATCTAGGCGAGGGGGACCTCAAGACGCAACGTCCTTTGATCTCTGGAAATTGGGTCTTGAGACAGACAAAAAATCCTGGTCCGTTATTGATAGAGGTGATGAACTGGTTGGTATATGGGATATTTTGGAAAAACATTGTAGCGAGTTTACTCATGCTAGCAACCTTGCGAAAACATTGCGATTTGCCTTTGGAAGGAAGAACCAATCACCAAGCGAAGGAGAATCATATCCCTCAGTGATAAACCCAGTGGTGGAACATAATGAGAGCCCCGACAGTGGGCAAAGATCTCCGATATTTCGAGAAGACCATAATGGAAGGCCTACACCAGAAAGAGATGAACCACCTCAGGAAGCTGCAAATGATGCAAATAGCTCCTCATATCATGTGGAAATTAATCAGGAAAGCGCTATAGAAGACAACATTGATGACATGCCTTGGCATGAGCCTGAGCAGTCTGAGGTAGAAAAAGCTGATCTTCTGAAGCGCCTTGAATTGGAAGAATATTATCCAGCGAAAATCACACTTGACAAAGTGATGGGAGTTGTATCAACCACAGGTAGAAAGGAGAGGCGTGCACAAGTAGTGTGGGACATATTGGAGAAGTTGATCATGCTCGATCAAAGGGCATATAGCAGTGAAGTTCACCGGTTGGCTCAACCTGATGACACCAGAGAAAGGGAGGAAGAGCCCCTATTTTCTGACATACCAGACTTTGTTGGGAATGCCACTGATCTCAATCCGCTTGATGTGATCCATACAATCTTTCTCTGTTGTGATCTAAAACTGAGGCAAGTACTTGTGCAAAAAATGCTACTGTGTCGGCTAGCCTTTCCCTTCTTGTCCCCTGGCATATTTGATGAAGGTCTCACTTACAACCTCTGGGCAATGAGGGCATCCATTCTCGAGTGGCGGGATAGAGCTGATAAAGCCCAGGAGAGTTCTGCAGTCGATTGTCCTGTTCATGTTGTTTCATGCTTGCGTGTGAATTTGCCAAACATCTCAAAGTCAAAACTCTTGAATAGCATAATTTGCGAGGAAACCCAGGACACATTCTTCAATGTTGATTGCACAAATGGAGAAGCAAATAAAGTTTCTTCCCCTGGTCTAGTTGAAGGATCATTTTCTCTTCCAAGTGGAAAAGAAAACGACAGGAATAAGGATGTGACACTCTTCCTGAATCTTCGTGGTGATGCTACAAAGCACCGTCAGCAGGTTGAACTGTTTAGCCAGATCTCAAATGTAAGCATTGTCTGTGTAGACATTGCCGATCTTGCGGATCAGGATGTTGTGGCAACAATGTCAGATTTGTTTAAACACGGATGTAAACTGGTCATGGTCATGTCGAACAAGCAAGGCTTGCTGAAACAAAGACTTCAGAAGATTCTACAGACATTCAGCTCAAAGATCAGCAGCCAGGCAGGACAGGTCAAAAGAATATTTACCTTTGTCGGAGGGCAACAGAAAAATGTGTCACAACTGAAGAAGGATGTACAAGAAGCAATCCATGAGAGCCTTTTGCAACAGAGAGGTCTCGTTCTCAAAGACTTAGCCCAGATTATGCATCAAGAAAGAATGCTGATTGATGAAAACCGTAGCGAGTGCCAGGAGGGCAAGGCACTTGCAGATACAGTAATTGCACGCATTAAAGAGATTGGCCCTAACGTAAATAAGTCAACAGTTTTACCATTACAGGGTAAGACTTGGTACGAATGTTGCCGACTCCTTAAAGACAAAAAAAGAACTCACCAAACAGGGGCTGAAGCAGATCACATGCTAGAAGTGGGGAAAATGGAACAACAAATGAAGGAGCAACGACAAGAACAGGATAGATTGATCACCAATCTTACCCCTGTCATGGCAAGCTTCCTGAAAGGTCTGATGCGCACAATTGACACTCCAAAAGTTGACTTTTATATGGAATGGCTGAAGTTGCACCTTGATGAATTCTCCCGCAAAGTGCTACCACCTTTGCAGGAAGAATACAGACAAAAAATGATCCGGATGAATAAGGCAAAAAAGGCAGATAGGTATGATCCAGCACTGCAACGGAAACTGCAAGAAGAAATAAAGCAATGTGGAAGCAAAATTGAAAACGCAGCCTTTGGAATGGAGCACTTCATTCGCGAAATGGGTCAGATATATGAGGCATCAATTGAAAGCGGGAACACTGAACACATCCATTGTTTTAATTCACTTCCACAACTTGCTGCTAAGCTTCTACGAAGGGGGCACTCCTTAGAGATTCTTGATGGGGATGCCTCTGGTGTTCCACTTGTATGGTTGAAAGCTGTTTTCAATGAACTTGAACTAATGCTTGGGAAGCAGAAACTATTCTGTCTTTCTGTTCTTGGCATTCAGAGCTCAGGAAAGTCCACCTTATTAAACACCATGTTTGGCCTCCAGTTCCCCGTCAGTGCAGGCAGGTGCACAAGGGGAGTCTACATGCAACTTGTGAAGGTCAAACAAGACAGCAATCTGCCATTCAACTATGTGGCTGTCATAGATAGTGAGGGTCTACGTGCACCAGAAATTGGTGATAGGAAGTATGACCATGACAACGAGCTAGCAACATTTGTCATAGGTCTAGGGAATATGACTATGATGAACCTCAAGGGAGAAAATGTCACAGAGGTAAAAGATATCCTGCAGATTGTTACACATGCCTTCTTGAGGATGATGATGGTAAATGAGAACATTCAGAAAGACAGATCTTGTGTGTTTGTTCATCAAAATGTTGCTGCCATCAATGCTCCTGAGAAAATGATGATCGGGGCACAGAAGTTTGAAGAGGCTCTCGATAAGATGACAGCTGATGCTGCTGCCTTGGAAAAGAAGGCTGACATTCACTCATTCAATCAAGTCATCAAATTTGACAACCAGAAGCACATCTGGTATTTCCCGGACTTGTGGCAAGGTATCCCACCAATGGCAGCCGTGAACACAGGATATCATGAGAGTGCCTTGAAATTGAAGTCTAGCATTCTTGACTGCCAAATGAGTGATAGTCAGTGGTTCTACAGCTTCTCGGATATGACAAAATTCATCAAGGATATGTGGTATGGAGTGCTTGCAGATGACTTTGTCTTTGGCTTTCGGAATAGCCTTGTGACACAAGCCTACAACCATCTCGAATACAAATATTCACAGTTGAAGTGGAACCTTCAAACTGCATATTGTGATTGGCTGAACAAAACCAGAATTCGACTTGAAGTAGCTAGCACGCGTGAACTGCTGCATTCTCAATATGTGGAAATGTTGAGTGAATCAGTGCCATTTATACGAGCAAAGCAAGAAGAAATTGTGTCAGAGCTAAACAAATTCATAGACACAAATAGTCAAAAGGAATTTATGATATCCTGGCAAAAGGACAAAGCTCTTGCTTTACAATGTGCAGCAGATTCTCTTTGCTTACTGGCCAAGGGGGATATAGGGCGAATTCATGCAGAGCAAGGGGTGAAGCTGTTGAAAAACAACAAGCAGGATCACCACAAGAAGGAACTCCTCAGGAAGGCTGAGAGGCTGGCTGAGGCAGTGAAGGATGAAACTGATGAAAAGGTCCTTACTGCGGAGTTTGACACATTGTGGAATGACTGGATTAGCAACATTGCAATCCATGAACAAACGGCAGATGACATGTCAATCAAGGACCAGCTGGTTATCCTCCTGTATGAGCTTTGCCCTGACCAGTTCAATGCTCTTGTCCATGAGCTGGAGAAAAACCCTATGGATAGAGCCCCAAGGAAGGACTGCCTGGAAGGGAGCCTAACCAACTTCAGGCATGAAGATTTGAGTTTGACAATGTGGAACCGTGTGTGGTCTATGATAAAAACAACTGAGTTGGAAAGACTGAAAACATCAGCAATAGCAGTCTTAGACAACATCTTCAGAAGTATCGATAGCTACCTGAGGCAAGTGTCAAAGGGAAGTGATAGGTTCAAATCTCATGACGCAAAAGAGGTCTTTATGATAGTAAAGACGCAACTTAGGCACTTCAACAATGAACCACATCAACCTTTTATGTTCCCATCAAACTTTGAGGTACGCCTGCTTGTTCATGTAGCAAAGCACTCATTGGCAGTGTTTGAAGATGTTCAGAACCACTACGAAAGACTCTACAGCATTACAGCACAGTTGCAAGAGTACAAAAGAACAACCTGGAATCTTTTCCACAATCTTGTGAATCAAACGGGGAAAGAAGTGACTCTCATTGATATGATGTGTGATCTCCTAGAACCCTTACTGGTAAAGCATATCAAAAAAGAGCTTAAACTAGCAGTGGGAGCCGAAGTAGTTCCACACTTCGTCACAAAGCAGAAACTGATCAAAGCAATTCTGCGTGATCTTGCTGTAAAAGAGATGTTTGATTTATATAAGGGATATGTATCTCGAACAAAGTCTTTCACTCTAGACTGGCTTACACTGTACACAGACAAATACATCTTCACCGATACATCCTGGTACATGAACAAGACTACAGCCAGTATGGACAGGGTGATGACTGCAATAGAACAAAGCATTCAAAGTGCATGCTCAATGTCCTATAGCCAAAAGACGTTTGCAGACTGGGTAAGAAACTTCTCTCTTGCTTTATCGAAAACAGTTGCATTCGCTCCCACAAACCTTCCTCATTTTGTTGATGATCAGGTTGATGACTTCATAAGCATCCAAAAGACCTTTGGGCGACATCTCAAAACATTGAAAGACAATGTGCTCAGTTGCTTTCAAAGGGACACGAGTGAGACAATCAAGTGGGACTATGAGACACCATATACACAAATCTGTAATTCCCTCTGGGGTTGTGAAGCACTGTGCCCATTTTGCCATGAGCCATGTGTGAAGTCAGATGCTCAGCATGCTTCCCTTACCGACAACCACCGGTGTGTGCAACATAGACCACAAGGAATTGGGTTTTGGCGTTGGTCAGACACTCAAAAGCTGTGTGTTGAAAGCTGCAGTTACCATGTTCAACATGAAACGCTACAATTTTACTGTCATGGGCTGGACCATCCCTGTGACAAAGATGCAGATGTAGACCCAGCGCGTGCACGCCATCCTTTCAAAGAGTACAAAAAGTACTTCCCAAAATGGGAGATTCCCCCAAGTGCAGACATGGACTCATGTGACTACTGGAAGTGGTACTTTAGCACCTTTAAGGCTGAGATGGCAAAGGCTGGTTCTGCAAAGGAGCCCGATATCCCAGAGTCGTGGTACAATGTCACAAAGGGCAGAGCCATCGAAAGCCTCTTTGTATATGACTAATGGATGTCACATTCACTTAAGATGGCATTTGAATTATACCCACTGGCAATGCCAGTATGAATGGAGTTATAGTATCGGAAGATTGACTGTATGAAACATTTCTTCATCCCTGGAGAACAAAACAATTAAGGCAAGCCTGGCTCTACGAAATTGATAATGTAGATAGACTGAATAAGTAAAGAGGCTCATTTAAGTTCTTTCTCAAACCAGGGGGATGTGGGGGATTATTGGCATCGAGCAAGTGCCTCTGTGCGTCACCCTTGGTGGGCCAAATATTATTTCCTGATCAATAAATCGGCCTGATCATAATAATATAACCCTAAAATTTACAATTATTTAGGTAAGGTTTGTTTATGTTTACATCCAGGCATCCGCTTTGTTAGAATAGGCCCGATTTCACAACAAATAAGGTAGTGAAGTCCCAGCTGTAGAATTTCGTTATTTGCAGTAGCTACATGAATGTATTGCAGGGATGGGGGTCTAGATGGGGGGTCCCCATGTCGCCTGTCGATTTTAAGAAATGCTCATGTCATTTGTCAGTATCTTTGTATTTCTCCTGTCATTTGTCACTAGGCCCCATGTCGTCTGTCGATTTCAAGAAAAGGCCATGTCGCCCTGTCGATTTTAGGAGTCTACACCCATAGGGATGTCACACAGCATACAGCGTTAAGTAAGCTGTCTAGTTTAACATTTAACAAACATGAAACCGCCCTGTTCTGTTTTAAGGTGATATTTAATCAAGCGAAATGTCACATGTAGGGACATAAACATATGTCAGATGGAGCTGCTTATGTTAATTTAGACCGGTAGGCACAAGACAGATTAAGTCCAAGTGTCCGCCCGTTCTTGTAGCGGTGCTTCATCTATAAATGTATGTACATGTTAATAATCTTGTGTTTCTAGCATAACATGTTCTTGCATGTATATAGTTTTCATTACTAGTATGTAGAAATATGCTCAGTGTAGAAGCTTCACCTGTTCACGTACCAAGGTAAAATGAGAAAACATGTTGTTTTCTAATGTGGACACTAATTCGTTTATTTGCCTAATCTAAGTAAACACTGCAATGTAATTCTTGGGTTATCCATTTTTGAAATATTATCATGAAGTGCTTGAATTGGACATTATTGTTAAGATAGGCTGTGTAGTTTGGCTGTAGTAAATGCATATTTGATGATCATGTGTGTATATTCGGTGCATAAGTTACCAGGTTTGTGGATAAATGCTGAAATCATTATTCATTTCATTTGCACCATCTGCTATACTGGCGTATATGCACAGAAATGTTGCATTCTATCAGATGGTGTGTCCACTATCACACTTTAAACAACTTGCCAACTGAGATTCATACGATTTGAAGTATGAGATAGCTACGTGACTTGATATGTAGAGTAGATGCATATAGCCATGTGTTACTTTCTTGTTTAGTATCACAGATATAAGTTATACGTTTTTGAATTTGAATTTTGGAATTCTTGATGTAAGACGTGACATTTGGTGACGATGTTGTGTAACATTGCTGGAGTTTATATATTACGTCTACTGTTGATAGGTATACATTACTAATGTCTGCATATATATATATATATCCATATATATATATCCATATATATATATATATATATATATAGCTAGAGTTAGGAATCTGAAATAAAGTTTGTTTTACATAATGGTTTGTATATGTTGTATAATTTCTTAATTACATTTGATGACAGCCAAATTGCATGCAGCCCTATTCATACTAATCTATGCACCACGCACTGCTAAGATTACATTTCTTTCAGTCAGTTATGATTCTTTTCATTGATAGATAACTCCCGCTCTACTTTAAGATTACTAGTATGCCGCAGACAAATTGGAAATGTTAATATTAGATTCCGATAAGTCATTTCTTTCTTAATATTTTCCTCATAAAATTAATCAAAACTTTTGACCAACATGAATCAGTGTTCAATTTTTACTAAGTGATGCGGATACATTGCAATTGTATCAGGCTGTTCCCAAAGTGGGACCACAATCTCTGCAGGGGGTGTCTCATGAGATCGTAACAATTGGATAGTCTTTGACCGGGTGACGTCTTTGATGAGCAAGTGTTATAAAGGCAAAAATGAGAGTTATGTAGAAGGAAATACGGGGGCTAAAGTTGATCAATATTTTAGCACTATATATTACTAATTTTATTTCGATTTGGTTATAATCATAGGCTGACACAATCAGGTATGGTAACACATAATATATGTTCATTTACCATTGGTAACATTATTTTGTTGTGACGTCTTTGACCAGTTAGTAAAACCTTATTTTATCGTAGTAAAAGATATACTCACTAGTTCATTTCTTCATTATGTTTTAGTACGTTTATAGCTCATGATTATCCCTTAAAAAGATTTTTTTCCCACCCCGCTTACCCCTGTAAAGAATAATATCATTGTGCACTGGTCAAATACGTCATCTGGTCAAAGACGTCATCCGGTCAAAGACATCACCCGCTCGAAGTATCCAATTGTTACGATCTCATGAGACACAGCCTGTAATTCACTGTTTAAGCAGATCAATGATTACGCTGTCTTGTGATTGACATGAGTGTACCAAGGAGGCACTTGAAAGTGCAGCGGCTTCAGACAAATATTGGGCTTTGATTTCATAGACCATTGTCAGGAAAATAGATAAGGGGAGACTGGTAAAGATAACCGCTTGAAGTATGTAGGGTCTTTGAACTACTGTGACATTTGACAAGTTCACGTGTTTATAATGGTTAGGCCAAAAAAAGGTAGAGGTTGTATGTCGGCAATGAGATATGTAAATCTGAGCAACATACTAAAGGCGCACTGAACCCAGGACCTAGCCGAGTTTTGTACGCAAATGACGTCGTGGGTTCAGTGCACCTTTGAGGAAAAATGGGTTTATTGATTTACTACATTATAAAGGGTTTTGTAAGGTATAATTATATATCACTTATGTATAGTGTTGATATACCGCAAAACCCCTATAGTCCGAAATTGACTATGAGATTGTTTTGGGATCTGTGACACCCTTCCTGACCCCCAAACCAATCCCTGTTATTCATACCAACGTTTTAGTAGATACATAATCAACGAAACGGAAGAAGAAAGTACCTAAGTTAAAGTTTTTATGATGATTCAGGCTCCTACCACTTTAACTCATTTTTTAACATATAATTTATCTAAACCCTGTCTATAAGCTGAATGTGAATTTAAGGGGAAAGATTCGGTTTCTATTGGAAAAAAAGACAATAACGATTTGGCTTTTAGGCGGCGTTTACGGTAGTCTTCTCAGGATTAATTGTCAATATTGGAACTGATACCATGTGTTGCATCCGGCCATCGAGTCCTCAGAGATGAGCAAACCCGCCAGTGTGCAATACCTTACAGGCACCTCTAATGCAATAACAAGTCACTCGGTCACTTTAGCTTGCAGCTCTGTCTATTTAGCAAACCCAACGTACTGTAAACATAGATATTTTCACGCTGTACATATCTTCGCGATTTTCACAGATTTTAAATATCTGCAAAAATATGTACAGAGCGAATATTTATACCGTATTGAATTACAGTACAAAATCTAGGAAATCCATGAATTAAAATAAACGCGAAATTGTGTGTTTTTTGCAAATTCGCAATAATGTATACGCCCAAAAATGTCTATATTTTCAGTAGCTCTTTTTACCCAGATGTATCCTATGCCTTCAACACTGCTACGTCAGCTTTTACGTGGTTGCTAAAGGTCCCTACTCAATGACCAAATGTGTTATTACCTCCCCCCGCCCCCAAAGACCGCCGCCTACACCAGTGTATACGGAGGCAGTGAGATCGCGGCACCAGTAGGACTATTACCTACGCACTTTCTCTACCCATGCCATCACGGCCGTGTTGTAGTGCGTCCGCCTCTCGCGCGGCTGACCCCAGGCTCGAATCTCACTGAGGGCATATGATAAAATGGCTATGGGGTTTCCTATGTGGAAACTATTAGTCTAGAATATAAAGTCTGAGCGTGTGTTATCCTGAGATATCAGCACGGCAAATATCAGAAATGGCAGAATCGTGGGATAACTACATATAAATACGTGTGTCCATCATGTTGTTATACATGTGTCCATCAAGTTGTTATACATGTATGTGTCCATCATGTTCTCATACATGTGCCGAACATCTTGTCATGCATTTAACCAATAATGAACGGCTATGAAGGCGCACGTGAGATGTATCGTAGGATATGGGGCATGAGGCACGGGCTGCCTGCCCACGGCCGGCCACTGACGTGGGTACACGCTCTGTGTGCCCTGGTCAAGTGGTTAGCGTGTTCAACTCGCAGTCCTGCTGCCAGTAGACTTGAATATAGGCAGCGTTTCCCTCTCATTTTACCATTGCCACTGTGGCTAAGCGGTAAGCGCGTTCGACTCACATGCCACAGGTCCCCGGTTCGAACCTGGGTGGGGACGTCGTACACAGACCCACAGAGCATGGTCACGGTTCCTTTTTTAATATGCATTTATATATGTTAAAATAAAAACTAGGATTATTTTAATGAGTAAATAAGTTAAGTCCAGCTGCTACCTTGCTAATAAATAAGAAAAAAATTAAGAAATTGAGTTTCAAAGAAATTATACCAAAAATATGTTTTCTTCTATAACTTGGTAAATAATGGCCCTACGGGGCTGAAAATCTGCCTATAGATTCCTTGTTTCATCCCCTCCTATTACTAGCGCCTCAACGGCGTGGTACGTAGAGCATTCGACTTGAACTCTCGGGGTATGGTGTTCGAATCGCCATGAAACTGCAGATTTTATGGGTGACGAAATTTCGGAATTGCTCAGTACCACAGGAAGAGTGCCGATATCCACCGGAAGAGTGCTGATATCCACCGGAGGAGTGCCGATATCACTAGATATCAGCACGGGGATATCCCCGAAAAAGCATGATGAGTGGCCCAATCGTGTAATAATACTGTATATATATTCTATGTGGACCCTGGCCTATAAATTCCCATACAGCAGCTCTGAATGATTGCTCCCTATTCATCTAAAATTAGAGGACAATACCAGATAAAGATTACCCCCCCTTTTTTTTTGAGAGTTGGAGAGTCGCCTAAATGTCTGTACAATGCCTATTCGCAAAGAAGGTAGCCCCACAAAGTTACCTGTTGAAACTCCCTTACAGAACCACTTAGTTTAGCTTATTTTCTAAATTATCTTATCGGCCTGTGTGACTAGCTTCTTCAGGGCTAGACATTCTAGTAGTACCGGGTTACCAGGGGGTGGTAGCAGCCAATTGAGGCAATTATGATTTTCCATTCCTGTGACCTACTGTAACTCCCACAGACAAGTGTCTGCTGGCTGCAATTGAGTGGCAACTGAGGGAGGGGAGGCGCTTAGGCTCAGAATGCATAGATTTCCTTGTAGCCTACAGACTAGGGATGTCATTGACATCCAGTTTATGTCGGTGATGATTATTGACATATAGTTGTTTATATTGTATAAGGCTAAGTCTGATGAAATCAATACAATTGGATAGTCTTTGACTAGGTGATGTCTTTGATTGGGTGACATCTTTGAACGGGTGACATCTTTGACCGGGTGACATTTTTGACCAGGTGGCGTCTTTGACCAATGCACAATGATTTGAATTTTTTTAACAGGGGAAGGGGGGTGGGAATTTTTTTTAATGATAACTATGAGGCATAAACATACTAAACATAATACAAAACAGAGCCTTGAGGATAGCATATAAGGTTAGACTTGGCCCAATATATATTGTAAGGTGGCACGCCTAATGTTACCCGTTGTCTACACTGTAAAAAATATCCCGTAACAAGAATTGCGGTTGTTGCCGCGTAAAAAAATGCCTCAGGCATTTTTATACGCAGCAACAACCGCAATTCTTGCATCCGAAGAAACATAATGTCTACATGGTTGGTCTGTATGAAGGGAACCCATTCAAGACACCAAATAACCAGGGCCGGGAAGGGGTTATCAGGGGGAAGGATGATTTTACTTCAAATATGGCATTTCCTATGAATTCCTTGGGTCCATGTTAGGGGGTAAGGAAATGTGTGTTGCTAGGCAGATAAACAATAAGAATAGCCGTTGCTAGGCAACCAGCTGGATTAGCAACAAACTAATAAAACCATTGAATTCCTTGGGTCCATATTAGGGGGATAGGTTTGATTATAATCAACCTTAGGACCATGGAAATGTGTGTTGCTAGGCAGGTAAACAATTAGAATAGCCATTGCTAGGCAACCAGCTGTATAAGCAACAAACCGAAAGAACCATTGAATTCCTTGGGTCCATATTAGGGGGGTAGGTATGATTATAATCAACCTTAGGACCATGGAAATGTGTGTTGCTAGGCAGATAAACAATTAGAATAGCCGTTGCTAGGCAACCAGCTGGATTAGCAACAAATGAATAGAACCATTGAATTCCTTGGGTCCATATTAGGGGGGTAGGTATGATTATAATCAACCTTAGGACCATGGAAATGTGTGTTGCTAGGCAGATAAACAATTAGAATAGCCGTTGCTAGGCAACCAGCTGGATTAGCAACAAATGAATAGAACCATTAAATTCCTTGGGTCCATATTAGGGGGGTAGGTATGATTATAATCAACCTTAGGACCATGGAAATGTGTGTTGCTAGGCAGATAAACAATTAGAATAGCCGTTGCTAGGCAACCAGCTGGATTAGCAACAAATGAATAGAACCATTGAATTCCTTGGGTCCATATTAGGGGGGTAGGTATGATTATAATCAACCTTAGGACCATGGAAATGTGTGTTGCTAGGCAGATAAACAATAAGAATAGCCGTTGCTAGGCAACCAGCTGTATTAGCAACAAACCGACAGAACCATTGAATTCCTTGGGTCCATATTAGGGGGGGTAGGTATGATTATAATCAACTTCAGGACCATGAAAATGTGTGTTGCTAGGCAGATAAACAATTAGAACAGCCATTGCTAGGCAAGCAGCTGTATTAGCAGCAAACCTATAGAACCATTGAATTCCTTGGGTCCATATTAGGGGGGGTAGGTGTGATTATAATCAACCTTAGGACCATGGAAATGTGTGTTGCTAGGCAGATAAACAATTAGAATAACCGTTGCTAGGCAACCAGCTGTATTAGCAACAAACCGATAGAACCATTGAATTCCTTGGGTCCATATTAGGGGGGGGAGGTATGATTATAATCAACTTCAGGACCATGGAAATGTGTGTTGCTAGGCAGATAAACAATAAGAATAGCCGTTGCTAGGCAACCAGCTGTATTAGCAACAAACCAATAGAACCATTAAATTCCTTGGGTCCATATTAGGGGGGGTAGGTATGATTATAATCAACTTCAGGACCATGGAAATGTGTGTTGCTAGGCAGATAAACAATTAGAATAACCGTTGCTAGGCAACCAGCTGTATTAGCAACAAACCGATAGAACCATTGAATTCCTTGGGTCCATATTAGGGGGGGTCGGTATGATTATAATCAACCTCAGGACCATGGAAATGTGTGTTGCTAGGCAGATAAACAATTAGAATAGCCGTTGCTAGGCAACCAGCTGTAAATGCAACAAACCGATAGAACCATTGAATTCCTTGGGTCCATATTAGGGGGGGTAGGTATGATTATAATCAACCTCAGGAACTATCAAAGGTTGATTTATATTATTGTTATCACATAGCATAAATTTGTGTTGTGACACCTTAATCCAAGATGGTGGCACAATCCAAGATGGCGGCGCCCGTTCTGACTTCTGGCAAAAAGTGCAAACATCATATACCTCGTTCTGGTGGTGCCTGGCGGCACCACCAGGTGGCTACGCCACCACTTCGGCATAAAAAATTACAGTGAATCACTGGCATCACTGAACGCCGACCCTTTCCCGTTTTTTTTACGGTCACCGTATTTTGCTTTCCCCCATAAATTTTACAGGCCTTTCCCGTTGTATTTTTACGGTGATTCATCATTGTTATAAGGCGATTCTCTGCTATTCAATGATGATTATAATTGTTTCTGGATTCATTGTTGTATATTTCATAATATCATCTTAATTCCAGGCCTGTATATATATATTAGGCCTGAGAAGCATAATCGAATGCCTCATAGCAATATACAATTACAATCCATGAGCAAAAGGTACTCTAGGATTGTTACAAAGGAACTCTGACAACAGTCTCAATATGTATAGTTCTAATTACCACATCATGGGTGTTGGTAGCGATAGCGCGTGGCTGACGATTTGATTCTCACTGGGTATCATACTCACTGAGTTTGATTCTCACTGGGAAGTAATGTGCTTAAATGGCTATGGAGTTTCCAATGAGGAAACTCTTAGAGTCTAGAATGTAAAGTCTGAGCATGCGTTAGCCTGAGATAACGGCACAGTCCACTTTCCGCACGCTAAATGCCAGAATTGTGGGATAACAAGGTATGTATCTGTCTGATATATATAATATATATAATATATATTATATATATATATATATATATATATATATATATATATATATATATATATATATATATATGTGTATGTATAAATAGACACTTCTAACAAATATTGATTTCCCATAGTACAGGTAGTATTTATCCTGTCTTCTAAATCTGTGGCTCTCAAAACATAAGTGGTTTTCCCTGGTCAAGGCACTGGTTCAAATGTATCATTTGTAAAGATAAATCATGCTGTAGACAAGACAAATACACTAAAGATCCTGTAAAGAGTGGTGTTGCCCCGACACTAATATAAACAGGTAATACTATACACTATAGATTTAAAATGTCTATTATCAAACAGACACAATATTCATTAATGTATACATAATGGCAACACTTCTATCAAAGTCTGTAGCCTCAAACACTTTGCCTTGTTCTCATAGGCTTGACACAACATAAGACAACATACAATTTATTAAAGTTGCTGCTTTTAAGGATTAAGGACGAGAGCTACAGGCGCCTAGTGGCCGTTTTGTGAACTACAGCCCAATTCACACTGAGGGGATTCTGGCAGTTTTTAAAGCTAGTTTCTATCATTATTAGTTCAAAGGTTAGCCCTGGATATGTAAATCTGCCTGTTAATGAAGTATAAATGAGCTTCCACAAAATGTACCTCCCCCCTCAACCCCCCCCCCCCACCCCCCCCCCCCCCTCTGTTGTGCCCCATAGGCTTAAGCATTAAGGGACCTGTCTCTCTGTCTTCGTAGCCATATTGTGCAAAAAGTAGCCCTGCAACAATATGGTTTTACTTCATAGTCTTGATTGCTATATATTTTTAAGCTTAACTTTAGTTTTTGAAAGACATTGTTTGCCTAGTTTGTCATTTATTTACCAAAACACATCAGATATAGCTACTTTCATGGGTCGGGCCCATTCAATTCAATGATAAAGACATCCATCTTATGTGGCCAATCCTGGAGAAACTAGCACTGGAACCCCACTTTTTTATTTCATATTTTGATTGCATATGATATAAAGAACAAATAATTTAACTTAAAAGAAAAAAATTTGCCAATAAATTTTTGGGTCACCTGTAGCCCTTGTCCTTAAGCAGAGTAGTTCCAACATATTCAGTTTTATCTTTAATCTAACCTTCTCTGCCCCAAAATTATCCAATTCATTACCTCTTATGTGTACAATCAATTCTTTCATATTTAGAAAGACCTGAAAATACTAAGATGTACACATATAGGCAAAACCATCTGACATACAGATAACTGGTAGTATGTCTTTTCA